>KN819746.1:0-10981 GCA_000827475.1 Paxillus involutus ATCC 200175
CCCACAACCTAGACTTACATCGCAAACAACATACACAGACTACTCACTAGCCAGTACTGGGGGTATGGGGATGCTATGTTATTTTGACTGTATATTAGAGCAACAAGAATGTCACGGAAGCGGAAGTGGTGATCAGAGCAGCTTGAGATGTCCGGTTACTTGGTTGATAAGGTCGACTGGTGCTGTTAAGACGTGGATAAATCAAGTAAATTGATGCTCAGAGGCGAGTAAGCGCACCGGGACCAATACCAAGAACTGTGCGCGATCCTGCAGCGATCTGCGTGCGACCACTAGAAGGCACGTTCATTAACAAAATAATTGCTACGGGGAAAACTCGACATACGCGTCTAATATCGACCGAGCGCATAGGTTGAGACTCTTTGCGATTGCCTCCAGCTCAAGGAGCTCATCTTCTGACGATCCTCGAAGGGCGATTTTTGCTTGTCTGTTGGATCTGGTTTATGCACGGCAAGTTAAGTAGTTGACTGTGGGAGATACCCTGTGCGCTCCCAATGTTGTACAAGCTGGGCACATGTCAGTGGTCAAATGCTCTAGACTGTAACTTCTCAGCTTGCCTGTGGGTTTGTTTTCATGAGCGCTTTGTAGCACGCTAACGTCGCGTGTCTGTGATAGATATTGTAGCTAAGTGCTCATCGAGCAAGCCATTCCACATACCCACACCTGAACGAGTAAGAGAAGTGCTTGTTCATAGAAGGTAGTAACGCACTGTGCAGCAATCTTGCCCTTGGTCATGTTCAAATCCGTCCTCACAATCAACACCTAAAACGTCAACACCGTAAGAACTAATGCCGGGGGAGCTGATGGCTGCCTACAAGCTTGCACTGGTCCATCATGCGGGGATTTACGGCTGAGAGATCACCGTCCGCTAGTTCTTCATCCTCGTCATCACTGCCCTCTGCTTCAGGCTTGGGTTCTGGCTTGGCCTCTGTCGTGGGGGTCACTGGAGGGACGTCACTCGCGCCAAAGCGGGACCCGAGATAGACCCCCAGCCCGAGAGAAGCGCCGGCTATGAGAACATACGAAAACGCTTTGATGTTGCAAGCTGGGAGATGAGATATGGGCACCTAAGCGATTGCAGAGGTGGTGTACTGACCTGAGGTAGTAGACATAGAGGTATTCGGAGTTTGCCGAAGTTGCGGCTGCACTTTTTCCGATTTATGTAACGAGGCAAATACGATTTGCACGAAACATCTGCAGCGAGCTGCCTACTATACTATATCACAATCAAATCCTATATCTGTTTGTCTTCCACGAACATATATCCGGCGCCTTGAAACATTCATTAACCTCGATGACTGGGGAATCTCCCTCTGCCCCCACGGAAAATGTCCCCGGCCGCGAACCATTCTCCTCACTCGAGCTCTCAGAGCCGACCAACAAAGCCCTTGCAGACATGGAGTTCGAGACCATGACACCGGTACAGGCAAAAACGATCCCCCCACTGTTAGCTGGGAAAGATGTGCTCGGTGCTGCTCAGACTGGCTCAGGAAAGACACTTGCTTTCTTGATTCCTGCCGTTGAGCTGTTGCATCGGATGAAGTTCAAGCCAAGAAATGGTACGTTCACTCTACGCTCTACAGTCGGTATGATTGACCAAACCTGGTCTGGGTCAACTCAGGAACTGGCATTGTCATTGTCTCCCCCACACGAGAGCTCGCACTCCAGATATTTGGTGTTGCAAAAGATCTTATGGCCTATCATTCGCAAACGTTTGGTATTGTCATTGGCGGTGCAAATCGGAGAGCGGAGGCAGAGAAGCTCGAGAAGGGTGTTAACCTGGTCGTCGCGACCCCAGGGCGGCTGCTCGACCACCTCCAAGTATGTCAATCCGCACACAAGTTCGGGATGATGAATACTCATGAGAGCAGAATACCAAAGGGTTTGTTTTCCGGAATCTCAAGGCACTCGTCATCGATGAAGCGGATCGAATATTGGAGATTGGTTTCGAGGAGGAAATAAAGAAAATCATTTCGATTCTTCCAAATGGTACCTCATGGGTGTTTCTGACTTTCGGCTCTAACTGACTGTTTGATAGACGGTCGACAATCTATGCTCTTCTCGGCCACCCAAACCACAAAGGTCCAAGACCTTGCTCGCATATCACTTCGTCCTGGACCTCTCCTCATCGACGTCGACAAGGAAGAAGCGACTAGCACTGTATCGACACTCTCACAGGGTTACGTTGTGTGCCCGTCTGACCGCCGTTTCCTGCTGCTGTTTACTTTCCTCAAAAAAAACTCGAAGAAGAAAATCATTGTCTTCTTCTCTAGCTGTAACTCGGTCAAATACCACGGAGAGCTGCTAAACTATATTGATGTGCCGGTGCTTGACCTTCACGTAAGTTCTCTCCTACGTTCATCTTTGAATGTTTGGCTGACTGAAGGGCAACCTAGGGCAAACAAAAACAACAAAAACGCACCAATACCTTCTTCGAGTTCATCAACGCAGAATCCGGTATCCTGCTCTGCACCGACGTTGCTGCTCGTGGACTTGATATCCCCCGTGTGGACTGGATCATCCAATACGACCCCCCGGACGACCCAAGGGACTATATACATCGTGTCGGACGTACTGCGCGAGCCGGGAAAGTCGGGAAGAGTCTTATGTTCCTGCTGGAGAGCGAGCTGGGGTTCTTGCGGTATCTTAAAGACGCAAAAGTCCCTCTGAACGAGTTTACGTTCCCTGCGGAGCGGATATCTAATGTACAAAGTCAGGTGTGTGTTCCTTCACTCGATCCCCTGCAGTGAACACCTGTTGACGTATTCTAATTCTCGAATCTAGTTAGAAAAGCTACTACAAAAGAACTATTTCCTACACCAGTCTGCACGGGATGGGTTCAGGTCGTACCTCCAGGCCTACGCTTCGTATTCGCTGAAGAAAATATTCGACATCAACGCTCTCGACCTCACCAAAGTTGGAAAGTCGTTCGGTTTCGCGGTCCCACCACGTATAAATATCAACATCGGAGGTGGGAGCGGAAAATCGAGTTCTGGGCGGAAGCGGGGACGAGATGAAGGGAACGGTGAAGAGGACGACGAGGTCTGGGAGGACATGCCGCTTGGCGGGGGTGCCGAGAGTGGTGAGGAAGCGGAAGCCATGGAGGACGAAGAGGCAGGGTCGCGGAGAAATAAGTCAAGAAGACAGGGTAAGGAGCGCAGGATAGAGACACTGGGGAAGAAGGCCGTTGAGAAAGAGATGTACAGGAAGGGGAAGGAACGAAAAAAGGCGAAAGCATCGGGACAGCAGTGGAGTGGGTGACGCCTGCTTGACGGCCCACACCATATAATACTATCCTGGTGTTCATTTCATCCTTCAAAGCTTCACCGCGGATTTTATTTTGTATGTAAATACTAAGTGAAAGCCCTTCACTGCGTGTAAAATTGGTACAGACGCCCATACACAGCGTGGCTTACGTGTACACCTGCCCTAAACCAAACAGCAGGCAACCGCTCCATCAGCTTCAAACCCTCCGCTAAGTACTCAGCCTCGCAGCGCAAAATTTCTTTCTCAACTTTCTCTGTCTTTTGTTAATCAATCTCACACAGCACCGATGGCAACCACTCAGGTATTCTTTACCTCCTACTCGCTTTGCCAAATACCTTACTGACTAATTTCATCTTGTTCGACACTCATATGTTCTCAACAAACCGAAACGTTGGCGTGTGCAGCACTATCTATGGGCAGGCGGTCACTTTTTGCTCCTACTCGCAGCATTGAGATACTTCATTGCGTCGGTCACCTTCAGCACAATTTCTGCGTGGTGGTACAAAGGTACGCTCTCACTCTCACTCATTGCGCCGCAGTCGACACTGAACCCTATTTGCGATGCTCAGCGGGTTTCTTGGGTGCACTTGTCAGCTATGCGATAGTGTGCCAGTGAGTAGCGCCCTATCGGCGTGGCGTGTTACTAACATGTTCGACTTCCCCTGTGCCGCGTGTTTGCAGTAAATCCCTCGGGGTGAGTGCGGGTGCCCTTGATCTCGTGTTTGATCTTCTCACCTCGTGCGGTTCCAGACTTTCCAGCCGAATCTCGCGTACGTGCAGAAAGCGTTGACGGATGAGGTGCGTTTACGAGTTTTTCAATGTCATGTCATGTCCTCAAACCAATCAAAGAACGTGCAATACTTCCTCCTCGCTTTCTTCTGGTGGAGTTCCAAGCCAGTTACTAGTAAGAAACACGTTTTTGTTTCTTGAGGGCATCGTTGACTCGTGGATGTCACACAGTTGCGTTGATGCCATACTTTGTCTTCTCGCTTTTCCATGCTTTGACGTTTACGCGTACCACGTTGATGCCCCGGTTCCTTCCGCCTGGCCCACCCGCTGCTGCTGGCGGACCTCCTCAACCCCATCATCTCGCGAAGCGTCTACAGCTCTGGGTGAAAGGTATGTCCTATAACCTGTTGATACCGTTACCCCTGAACGTATATATCCTTCAGCCAACTATGACCCTGCTATGCGTGTCGTTGCTTTCGCCGAGCTCCTGATCTTTGTGCGGGTCGCATTCGGGGCCATTCTCTTCCGGAACTCTCTGTTGACACCGCTCATCTACGCACACTTCTTGCGTCAGCGATACTACCACTCCGGGTTCACACGTGATGCCATTGCAGTTGCCGACGCTCGTGTCTCTGCCGTCATAAATCGCCCAGGTCTACCACCTGCTGTTCCAATGGTGTGGGGCAGGATCAGGGAGATGGTGGGCAGGTGGGCAGGCAGTGTCCTCGAGCAACAGGCTGGCCAAGGGGCTAGAAGGGACTAGACATGGACACGGACAAGATCACGGGGTGGGGTCAAATTGTCATGGATCTGCGCAGGACGGCTGACCGGGTTATGATTTGACGACTAATGACGAGGATAGGATCGGACTGTGCTCTTCCGAGTCATTATTCACCGATGTATTCACCCCTTCGGTTTTTGAGTTTTCGTACTCAACGATGTTTTATTGTTTGTTGATATGTCAGTGACGTTTTTAACTTATGACGAGAATTACTCCCAAATATTGTTGGGAGCAAGCTCCTATCTGTGACGCTATCTTGGAGTGAGGGGTAATATATAATACCAGTCGAAAGGGCCTCTCCTCGTCGACGTTAAATCACCTCCACCATGTCTGTATTCATGAACTCTTTGGCTCGCTCTGCAGAATCTGTTGTGTCTGTTGCAACATCCCTGCTGCATGCTGTCCTGGGTGTTATTCACGCCATATTTGTTCTTGGGAGGACGTTTGTTGAGGGCATCCTCGAGCTTGGACATCGTACAGTAGCTCTTGGGTTGGATCTGTTCCAGGAGTTCTTTGGATTCATACTCTGTGAGACATCAAGCCAGCCGTGAAAGACCCGACACTGATCACTTTATTACAGCCAACATTGTACTAATTTTGGTCGCTGGTGTTATCTACTATCTCTACACCACCCGTTACCAGAAGAGACAAGAAAGATCCAAGTTTCTCCCAAAGCAAAAGAAGTTACTTAGCTGAGGAGGGAGAGGAGGAGGAGGAGGAGGAGGAGAAGGAAGAGGAGAAGGAAGAGGATGAAGAGACTATCTATACCGACCTGCTGAGTTTCGGCTAAGTTGCCACAGATTGCAAACAAAGATACACAAGTGTACGGGCACCGTTATTGGAAGTCTTTCGGTAAGAAAACACAGAGAACTCAAGTTGGGGCGGTCAAAGTTGGTGTTGGTTCGACATTCTGGCTTGTCACTGTGAACCTGCACTCGCTTATTTTCATGTCCCGCATTCCCGTCCCATCTCATTCTCCTTCTGTAAACAGACCTCTTGACCGCTCTTCCTCGCCAGTGCCTCCTCACCAAGTCAGACACGCCAGTCCAGCTTCCATGTCCACGTCAAATCTCTCGGCCGTTCCTTCCCTCTCCGAGACGAGAAAGAAGCAATCAAAGCGTGACGAGGTGGGTCTCAACGAATTCCTTGTCGGATTAGTAGCATGGTTACGCGAAGCCTGCACACGTGTAATCTCCGCTTTTCATGACCACTCCCTCATCACCGTACCAAGGGCTTGCCCATTCCGCCCCCAATTCTATTTCTCACCGTCGCAACCCAGTGCGCAGTGTTTCAACAGCTAATACTCCCACACAGGCAATCCGCAAGAGGATTGAGTCGGAGCTCGCCCGAAAGCGCACCATCTCGAGCGCACATCAGTCGGCAAGTCGTACAAAGCGTCCTGCCAAGTCAGTAGTTGCAAAGGGAACTGTCGCCGCGCTTAAACCCAGTCCTGCGCTCACTGTTCCCGACAACATCACTGTTGCCGAAGCTAGTCAGCTATGTGCTGCCAAACGCACTGACTGTGTGCTCGTCGTCGATGATGAGGAAGGTCTTAGCGGTATCTTTACCGCCAAGGATTTGGCCTACAGAGTGTGTACTACACTCCTTTACTCCAGCTGTGGTAACTGATCATTTGAAAAGGTTACTGCAGATGGCCTCGATCCGCATACAACACCGGTCAGCCAAATCATGACACGGAACCCAATGGTCACCCGTGACACGACAAGTGCAACCGAGGCTCTGCAGCTCATGGTTCAAAGACACTTCCGACACTTGGTAAGATACCCCACGTCTTCCATTCTGCTCGTCTTTTTTACCCACCAGTTTAGCCTGTTTGTAACGAGGAGGGCAACGTCGTCGGTTTGCTTGATATCACCAAAGTCTTCCACGAGGCTCTCAACAAGGTCGAACGCAGTTCTTCAGCCTCAGAGAAGCTATACCATGCGCTTGCTGGAGTACAATCTGAGCTCGGTCCTGGAATGTCTGCCAATCCTCAAGCAGCTGCTATGCTCGCTTATGTCGACGCTCTGCGCGAGAAGACCGCACTGCCGGACCTCACTACAGTCATGGACTCGCGAACGCAGCCTGCAACAGTTACCCCGAAGACCACTGTTCGTGAGGTTGCCAAGTTGATGAAAGAGCGTAGAGTCACGGCTGTTTGCGTGATGGAAAACACTCCCGGCTCTGATAGCGTACATCCCAAGATCGCGGGTATCTTCACGAGCAAGGATATCGTGCTTCGGGTGATTGCCGCCGGGTTGGACGCTGGAATCTGCAGTGTGATTCGGGTGATGACCCCTCACCCCGACACTGCACCTCCAGCTATGAGCGTGCACGACGCACTTAAGAAGATGCACAGTGAGTACGGCATGGTTTTTGGGAAACACCCCGCTCAAATCCGTGTTCACAGATGGTCACTACCTCAATCTACCTGTTGTGGAGACGGACGGACGACTCGTAGCCATTGTTGACGTTCTTAAGCTCACATATGCCACACTCGAACAGGTTTGTGATGGTTGCTCCCCCCATCGTGACCTTTCGTTGACTTTGGTGTAGATGAATGCGATGAGCACCGAGACATCTGGTGAGAATGCTGAGCCCGAGGGTGGTCCGATGTGGGGTCGTTTCTTCGACTCTATCGGTGGTCATGAGGATACCGAGTCCGTCATCTCTGGCTCGCACGTCCCCACTGAGGGCCACTCCATCTCTGCGCACAACCTCTCTCGCCTCCAGCAATCTCCTTACTCGGAGGTCCACCCGAACGACTCTGCGTCCGTCGTCGACGAGGAACACGAGTCCGTTCTCGACGGGTACCCACGCAAGAAAGGTGGACATCTTCTCCCCAGTATCACAGGCGCAGCCTCGAGCGTCCCCGTTGACGATGGCACATATGTCTTCAAGTTCCGCACGCCAAGCGGTCGGACGCACCGTTTCCAGGCTAGACACGACAGCGTCGAGAATCTCCGTGAGATCGTGTGTGGAAAGCTTGCCACGGATCCATTCTTCGTCTCGTACGAGGGTGCTATGGATCAGAAGCCTGACCCGACGGACTTTCTGTTGTCGTACACGGATGCGGATGACGATACGGTGTTGATCACGAGCGATAGTGATATTGCGGATGCTGTCAAGATTGCGCGTACGGCAGGCTCGGATCGAGTTGTATTGTTCATCCAGGGTGGTAAACTCTGGGATGAAGCAGGTGCCGGCAAGAGTGAGGCCAAGGCCGCTGAAGCTGCCGCTGCCGCAAAGGAGGAAGTCAAGGCGGTTGAAAAGACAGAAGTTGCACCCGAACCTGCCGTGGTCGCGCCACCTGCAACAGTGCACATACCCCCTCAACAGGAACTTGTCATGGGTATCCCAAAGGATTTGTTGCTCCCTGCGAGTATAGGGGCACTTGCGGTTGTCATTATCAGCGTGTTCACCGTCTCACGCCTAACACGCGATTGAGGGAGTGCTTGACAAAGGTCATCCATACCGTATCCATTTTATTCATCTCATGTTCATTGGTGCTCCTTTCCATGTTATCTCATTGACCTGTGGAAGAACTAGATTCCTATTCTCTCCATCTTCAACTCTTAATTTTTATTAAATTCGACGGTACATGCCGACATCACTCGTTTGCGTATACGACCTGCATGATGCTTCCTTTGACGAATTTAACTGCGCACAATGAATGAACAGATTATAGACGTATACCTCTCACGTCTACTTCCACCCCCTAACACCAATATACATCTTCGACCAGCTAATAGGCCTGTCTGTCGCTACCAAACTCGCCACAAAATCTGTCGCTCTCGTCGTGTGCTTGCATAAACTGGGCTGCCTTTCTCGCAACAATATAGGCACTCGGAAGTAATTCCCTTTACCATCTACTTGCTGTTCCCGCCCGTCGAGAGTGAGGGGCAGAGCATCAGGACCGTCTGCACAGGTAATCTTGATATCGTCCAACAGCTTATAACCGTCAATATTTCAATGGTCATGCTCTGTATGGATCGTTCTGTACCGGGTATGTACTACGTACTACACTATGGAAGTGATTGCACCTGACCCATGGATTTCCGGGTAACTGGGGGGACACGTTGTAGTTCAGGTCATTTGAGGGAGTTGCCAGCACTGGCACGTTGAGCAAAGGGTGCTTGCTAAGGTGAGGCGATGGAACCTTTGTAACACCTTGCGTCTTGGTCGAGCTTCGCCACCTGAGAAATAGTGAAGTCGCTGAAAGCATGCTATCTTAGATGAACGATCTGTGAGAGAAATATTGTTGACAAGGTTACTCTTTGTCGCAGCTCGAGGGTCCGAAACACTTGCTTGCCAGCTGCACCCCAGACTCGGACGCAGAGAGAATGAAGTCTGTTTAAAGAGATTCAGTAACTCGATATAAGCAGAAATACGAGAACCACAAGATACGGGGTTTGCGGGATCTGGAGCGTGTGTCTGCGCAACACGGGTGATGGGATGCGGTCAGCTCAACCCGCACTCCGTTTGACTGAATGATCCACGTAGCAAGAGAACAGGCTTGGCTTTGGAAGGATACAACTTGACTAGGCTTGGAGTTAGCTTGGAGCTTGAATGCGGAGTGCTTGAATCTTGAATCTTGGCTGCAAACAACCCATGACTCTACGGCGAGGCGGCATTCCAAGGTCAGCGAATACGTACAATGAGCATGTCACGTGTCCCTTACGATCGGCAATTGTGACGGGTTCAGATTGAACAAGGACACTGACCACAGGTGCACGTTGAGTAACTTCATCTGAAACTTATCAGGTAAACGCTCAAGACGCGCATGAAGCATGTCCAAGTCAGAACGGGAGGAGGTTATCACAGGTCTGGTATGCGCTTTATCCTGTAGCACCTCCAGGCACTCACTACGTCCAGGCCGCCAGGCTCTTCGCGGCTATGCTGGATGACCTTGTAATGGATGCTGCCCTTCGTGGCATCATGAAATAATACGGAGTCGAGCGGTTTGTCATTTATGTCATACCCGGTGAGCTTCCCTCAATGTCCCGCATAACATCAATCCTCATGCACCCACAGCTGTGGCATAGGTGCGGCTCGACATCCCTAAACTAGCCGTCCCCTTCGTCTCACCATCATGATATTCTCTATTCATTATCTAGCTCACGGAAGCGGTAGTCAGGCAACCTCACAATCACCGGACACAGGAAATGGTGAGACGTCTGGAGGCAAGAATATCTCCAACAACGGAACGAATACACCCACAAACATCAAGGACGGCAACATCCTTTTCGAGTGCACAGTGTGCAAACGACAGGTTCAGTCCTTTGAAATCATCCACACACCCTGACACAAGGCTTACTGTTATATCAAGATTGCCTCAAATAGATATGCTCCTCACCTCAGTTCGTGCATGGGCCTAGGAACCGGGGTACGACGCGGAGCAGCGCGTGGTACCAACCTCAAGACAAAGTATGTGATGTAAGGGGTCGTACAACTTCAGTGAGCTGAGCTCCATTTTCAGGATACCAATCGAATCTGGGCGGTCGGAGTCACCCTATCTCGGCTCAGAGAATGGTAACGTCTCAGACGATAACTCCAACGGGAAAGGGAAGGGGAAGTCAAAGAGTAAACTTACTGGTATTTGTCCGTCCACGGCAGTCAGATGTGTTGTCTCATAGTGTCATAGATGAAGCCGAATTCAACCTCAAACGCAAACGGGTGAGTCACTTTGCGCGCTTTGATTGGGGAGTTACCGCTCACTGGTCTAAAAGCAGCCTGTTTCGCCGCAGACATCTCCAGTCAAGAAGCAGAAAAAACAAAAGACGACAGGTAAGTTGCCAACATTGATGTACTTCTTGCATACTTCTGATTTTTACCCAGGCTCCCCTGTTTCTCGCCTCAAGGCAGGGCTCGATGGCTCCGGCAATCAGGCTTGTATCATTCCCTTGCCATATTTCTGAGCTTACCAACCCGCTATGCAGACACTACAAGTCCCTTCCTCACAATCCAAGGTTCCCTCCAAGTTGCGATCTTCATCGACTGCATCATTCTTAGACCGAGAACGCTCCTCTACGCCTGGCTCCCAGTCCTCTGCTGGCACTCCTATTGCGACTTCAACATCGTCTGCAATTTCAGCTCAAAGTCCCGCTGGGACAGGTCCACCGAAACGTGGACGTCCCAAAGGCAGTAGAACGGGGATGGGCAGAGGTGCAGCTGCCTTAGCTGCCC
>KN819751.1:0-10879 GCA_000827475.1 Paxillus involutus ATCC 200175
GAGAAGTTTTGCTGAGCATTGTCAGCATGCTTGAAAACTTTAGTGGGATATTAATTGAGTAAACAAAAATTGTATTGCAAGCAATGAGGCAAAGGTTCCACATGTTTCCACTCATCAGCAGTGAGCTTCATCAGGATCATTTGGTCACACTTTTTCGAAGTAGGCTGCTGAAGACCTAGTTCATACACAAAAGTGTCAACATGCTATAAAATATTGTTATTCTCTGTGCAGTTCATGAATGTGTCACTTACTTTCCTCTTCTTCTCTGCTCAATCAATCATAACATAGGTAGAAGACCACCTAATTGGCATGTCAAGCAACAGTTGTGTCACCTCTGAATATCCAGAAACAGTTGCTTTCTCTAAGCAGAGGAGCAAGCCTGCAGTGAAATAATTTTGACCAAGGAGAGAATACATCAACAACATAAACTTACCTTGACTACTATAGCCTGTACAAGGCCAATCTCATCTTGACGACCATTGGTGATACTGACAGCAAGGTCAGGACTCTCTGGGTCATAGAAAGGAGCCTTGCTATAAGTGGATATGAAAGCCCTTGTTGCCAAGTGACAGACATGGGCCAAGCACCTATAACACATCAAGGAGATGAACTTTAGAAAAGCAGTATCACTCACCTGATGCGGCACCTTGTTGGAATCCATACTTTACCACATTTGCTTTGAATGCATTGAGTAAACTTGCTCAGCATGGTACCATTGTTGCTAGCATTGTCACAGG
Organism: Paxillus involutus ATCC 200175; assembly: GCA_000827475.1. NCBI lineage: Eukaryota > Fungi > Basidiomycota > Agaricomycetes > Boletales > Paxillaceae > Paxillus > Paxillus involutus. Next base: position 738 of record KN819751.1, read on the forward strand.
TGACATGTCCAATCTAAACTTACACATGAGGTTGATCATTCACAAAAGAGATAACATACCTTGTGAGCAATGCCTACTCAATCACAAATCTTGAATAGGGCTTCGCCTAGTCGCCTACCATGGTGAGCATTGTTGAGCTGTGTAAACCCCAAGACAGCTGTTACATGGGGTGACACTAGTGTGCTCAACTGAAGTAACAATCAACCTTTCTAGTCACAATCACGGTGAGCAATGAACTGTACTTGGCTTATCAAGAATATCAGCAGTCGTCAAGGGTGACTGAAACCTCAGGAGCAGAAGTGTCTGGAATGCAACATATGATTGTGTAGAATAAGCTAAGGTTACAGTGCATTTATCAACAGCTGTATAAAGGGTCTGTGGTTGCGCACAGACCATGAGGAGTGAATAAGGCCATTGGCCGGAAGGTCATGGAAGGGAATTGTCACGTCCCCCTATTCAACCCATTTCCGATGCACTCCGACATACCCCGACACATCCCGACATCTCCGATTCATACTTAAAACTAGTTTCTCTATTCCGTTTCCCCGATCCCTGATCCCAAGTCTTCGGACTTGTATTAGTAATTATATCCGTCTTATGTCCATCTCCATTCCTGTTCCTATTTGTTTGTCATATGCTTACCAACCCCACGTTCCATTCATCATCCTCGCGCCATTCACTTTGTAATCCCAATCACAGCCCTTCCTACTGCGCGTCGGGATTCCCTAACCCCCGACGCTAATCCGCTTATATCACATCGGACTCCTAGTATATAAACCCTGTAAAACTCCCTACGTTTCCTCAGTTCGAATATCAACAAGATATCAATTCCTAACTCCGTCCTCCGCTTTCTAAAGTCTGAGTAGATCTCAGGACTTATAAATCCGACCCCTCCTGAAATCAAGGGATAAGACTCGTATAGGGGCGCAACACATAAGTTGAAGCCACAATCCCTTACAACTCCGACGTCCTCCGGAACTCCTTCTCCATCACCCGATAACCCGATCCATTGGGTTTGCTCCGGACCTCCGGGATTGAACCCGTCTCTAACAGTATATTCGAACTCAAACCTCTACGAGTTTGCTAACACCATTTTCCTCATATGTCTAGAACCGTTCAGACTCGCGCTCGCGCACGCACAGTGCAAAACATCATTGCTCCACCTACAGACTCAGCTCGGGATGACACGCTGAGCTCCCTGATGTCCACACGTCGAGGAGCTCCCGTTGTCGACCAATTCCGAAGTTTCTCGTCCCGTCGTACAGATAGGAACTCCGCGTCCCACGTCCGATTCCCGCCACACACACCATCCACTCCAACTCCTTCAGCCCGCCAACCTCGTCATGGCGGAGATGATGCAACCCAAGTCCGAGGTTATGGCGAAGGTGCCCTCCAACACCATTTCTACAATGGACTCCCTGACAGAATCAAAGACGAGGTTTCCCGCATCGGGAAGCCTCGGACTCTTGGGGAGCTCCGTACTCTCTCTCAGACCATCGACGGCAGGTACTGGGAACGCAAGTCCGAAGTTGCTCGTCAAACTAAGACGTCGGGAACTCAACCCTCGACGTCCAAAAGCAACTCCAACACTTCGTCCTCGAAGCCCGCCCAATCCTCCGCAAATCCGACAACTCCTAACGCTTCCTCATCGTCCTCCAAGGGGAAACCCTTCACTCCTAACCCGAAACCCCAATCCGACTTATCCAGCAAACTCGGGAAGGATGGACGACTAACTGCTGAGGAACGCAAACATCGCTTTGATCTCAAGCTGTGCATGTTCTGCGGGAACGCAGGACACATGGCCAAGGACTGCAGGAAGTCCTCTTCCAGTGCGTCCAAGGCCCGAGCAGCCAAGACTGCTACTCCGGAAACCCAACCGGAGGCCTCGACCACTGAGGCAAAAAAATAGAGTGCAGCCTTCAGGACTCCGCACGGGATGGAGGCTGCGTTGAACTCGACCGTGCAACCAAGGAGATTCGTCTCAATGCGTCCGCTCTTTCCGATCCTAGGGCACTTATGCCTTCTGTAACATTTCCCGATCTTCCCGTTATTTCCGCTTTTCCTGCTTTAGTAGATTGTGGTTCTACTGACTGTTTCATAGATACTTCTTTTGTTAATAGACACCAACTTTCTACCTACTCCATTCCTCCTATTCCGCTTAAACTTTTCGATGGTACTTCCAATTGTATGATTACCCGTGCTGTCAATCTTTCCGTTCGTTTCCCTTCCGGCTTTGTCACATCCAATACGTTTTACGTTACTCCGTTGGATTCATCTTGTTTCATCGTTTTAGGACACAACTGGCTCACCCGCTACAATCCGTTGATTGACTGGGTACTGGGCAGTATTACATTCCAGACGTCGATTCCGGAGAATGCTAACACCCCGACGTCACCTCCAGAGCTGTGGGAATCCGTTCCCCCGCCTCAACCCGACAACCCCGACAAGCCTCCTCGCGAAGCTCCTCGCATCTCCTTTATCAACGCTGCTGCCTTTGTGCGCGCATGCAAGTTAGAGGGGTCCGAGCAGTTTAGCATTCATCTCCGTCCCGAGGACTCCAAGCTACGTTCTGTTTCCACGCAACCCGACACTCCCGAGAAAATCGATCTATCCTCCGTCCCTTTGGACTATCACGACTTCCCTGACGTTTTCAGTAAGCGCAAGGCTGACACCCTTGCCCCTCATCGGGAATTCGATCTCAAGATTGACTTAGAGGAAGGTGCATCCCCTCCCCTAGGGACTGTCTACCCCGTCTCCTCCACAGAACTAGAGTCCCTTCAAGAATTCATTGACGAACATCTCAGCTATGGTTTCATCCGCACGTCCAGCTCCGCGCATGGCGCTCCGGTCCTCTTTGTTCGCAAGAAGGACGGATCCCTACGTTTATGCGTGGATTTCCGAGGCCTTAACAAAATCACGAAAAAAGACCGCTATCCTCTACCCCTAATATCCGACCTCCTAGATTCTCCGAGTCGGGCCAAGGTGTATACGAAGATTGACCTCCGTCACGCTTACCACCTTGTCCACATCGCTCCTGGGGATGAATGGAAAACAGCTTTTCGGACTCGCTATGGCTCCTACGAATGGCTGGTGATGCCCTTCGGGCTCACCAACGCCCCTGCAGCCTTTCAGCATTTTATTAATAGCGTCTTTGCAGATCTCCTAGATGTCGCGTCGTGGTTTACCTTGATGACATTCTTATCTACTCGGGTGACATGGCTTCCCACAAGGAGCATGTCCGCAAAGTCCTGCGTTGTCTACGCAAACACGGACTTTACACGAAACCTGAGAAGTGTGAATGGCACACGGACTCCGTCGAGTACCCTGGTTATCGTCTTTCCCCTTCGGGTTTGATGATGGCCCCAGAGAAAGTCCAAGCAGTTCGGGATTGGCCCGAACCTCGCAAAGTGAAGGACATCCAGTCCTTCCTCGGGTTTGCCAATTTTTATCGTCGTTTTATTTTCAATTACTCCGATATTGTCGTTCCTTTAACCCGACTCACCCGAAAAAATGCCCCATGGACCTTCGACGACTCCTGTCGCTCCGCCTTCAATAAACTCAAGGAAGCCTTTACCACAGCACCCATCCTTACTCATTGGATTCCGGACTGTCCCATTACTGTCGAGACCGATGCCTCGGACTACGTGATCGCGGGAATCCTCTCCATCCATTGTCCGGATGAGGAATTCCGCCCCGTTGCATTCTACTCCCGAACACTGACAGCCCCGGAACTCAACTATGACACCCATGATAAGGAACTGTTGGCTATCCACGAGGCGTTCCGCCATTGGCGTCACTACCTTGAAGGCACGGGCACTCCCGTCGACGTTGTCACGGACCATAAAAATCTTGAATATTTTTCCACTTCGAAAGTCCTGACCCGCAGGCAAGCCCGCTGGTCGGAATTTCTTTCTCAGTTCAATATGGTTATCTGTTTCCGTCCTGGACGCTTAGGAGCTAAACCTGATTCCCTTACTCAACGTTGGGATGTCTACCCAAAAGAGGGGGATAAGGACTACGCTCGCGTCAACCCTCAGAACCTCCGTCCAGTGTTCACCCAAGAACAACTCGCTTCGTCCCTACGGGCTACGATATTACTGGCCCCGGTCCTACGTGCATCATCACTACTCGATATCGAGGACATCCATAAAGACATCCTAGAATCCCTAGACTCCGATCCAATTGCTTCAGTCCGAATCAAGGACACGTCGGATTCCCGATGGACTGTCAATCCAGAAGGATTCCTGACACTAGACAATCACATCTATGTCCCTGAAGCAAAGGATCTACGTCTCCACGTACTTCGATACAAGCACGACCATCCCCTGTCCGGACACTTCGGACAAAATCGGACCCTCGAGTTAATTCGTCGGGAATATACTTGGCCAGGACGTAGGACATTCGTAAAGGACTATGTCAGTTCCTGTACTACCTGCGCCCGAGCCAAAACCCCATGACACCGACCCTATGGGTTGCTTAAACAGCTTCCCATTCCCGAGAAGCCATGGAACTCCATTTCCATGGATTTCATTGAGCAACTCCCTTCCTCCAGCGGATTCACTGCCATCCTAGTAGTCATCGATCGCCTTTCCAAGCAAGCCATATTCATTCCGACGCACGACACCATAGACTCTCCCGGACTCGCGAAGATCTTTCTCCTTAACGTGTTTTCCAAGCACGGAGTTCCCTCCCATATCACATCCGATCGGGGTACTGAATTCGTCTCCCATTTCTTCCGATCCCTCGGAAAAGCCCTAGACATCCGATTACATTTCACGTCGGGCTACCATCCCGAAGGTGACGGACAAACAGAACGAGCAAACCAGACCCTCGAACAATACCTCCGAGTGTACTGCAACTACCAGCAGGACAATTGGTCCGAACTCCTACCCCTTGCAGAATTCGCGTACAACAACGCTCCTAGTGCTACTACTGGAGTATCTCCGTTCTTCGCCAATAAGGGTTATCACCCAAACATCTCCGTCTATCCCGAGAGAGACATGACATCATCCCGCGCTCAGGAATACGCTGTGGACTTGCAGGAATTACATGAGTTCCTCCGTACGGAAATGGCCCACGCTCAGAAACGCTACCAAGGACCCGCTGACACTAGACGACTCCCCGCTCCAGACTTCAAAGTAGGAGATCAGGTCTTCATCAAAGCAAAGTACTTTAGATCAACCCGACCTTCTAAGAAACTATCCAAGAAGAATCTGGGCCTGTATCCGATTATTGCTCAAGTCGGATCCCTTTCATTCACCCTAAGACTTCCGGACTCCATGCGTGCAGTCCACCCCGTTTTCCATGTTTCCCAGTTGGAACCCGCTACCCCGAACATCATCCCGAATCGTACCCAACCCCCACCTCCTCTGATCGAAGTCGACAGTGAACCCGAATATGAGATCGCAGAGATCCTAGACTCCAAGGTCGACCGTCGACGTCGGAATTGCCAACTCCTATATCTAGTCAAGTGGGCTGGTTACGAAGGAACCGACGAAGAAACATCTTGGCTCTTAGCTACAGAAGTAAGTCACGCGTCCGAGCTAGTCTCGAGTTTCCATTCTGATTATCCGACGAAACCCGGACCACTGCCCACATTCGAAATCTAAAATGTTGAGGGGACACTGACGCATGTATTCGGACTATAAGTACATCGTATTTACGGAAGGAGAGAAAGGAGATCGGACACATTGATACTAAACTATTTCTATGTCCCCTTCTCCATCCCGTTCCTCCTCATCTCCATCGCTTTCCTCATCCGCAATGTCCACATCAACCTCCTCATCCACCGCCCGTTTCTTTCCTTTCGGGTCCACTACCTTCTTCGACCCCGACGCTTCCCCAGACCCCCTGACTCCCAGACCCGATCCTGATGCCTCCTGCCTCTCCGCCCTGTCATCGAGGTGAGCCCTCGCCATCGTCTGCAACGCGACTCGGACCCCCGTGAGCTCCAGGGTCATGTTCTCCCTATATTCCGCCGCGGCCTTCCACTCTTCTCTGCACTGCTCCGTGAAGCCATTGATGGCCTCAACGAGGGCCCCGAGGGCGTCTTCCCTCTCCTCTGCTCCTACGTCGACCTCTTCCTCGTCACTCTTCCTCTCCCGATAATCGGGGCTTTTCTGCCTCCGACGTTTCTTATCCTTCCCGCCTCGAGGAGAGGTCAAGTCGATGGGGGTGCGCTTGCCGCTACCCTTGGAAGACCCTCGGACCCCGGGCTCCCTGCACGACATGTGGGAGCGCGTGCAGAAATGGCACGCCTTCCCCTTGCTAGGCGGCCTCACCCCGGGGCAAGCGAGCTTTCTGCGGACACACCGCTCGCAGGGCGTTAGGAACCCGGGCACCCATTCCGACGACCTCGTGCTGCCCGCCGTCGACATCCCTGGCTCGGGATCCATCGGGCGAATCATTGTCGTCTGCCTCTGCCTCTGCTTCCTTCCCTCCTCCTCAGCCTTCTTCTTGGCTTCATCCTCCTCAGCCTTCCTCCTCGCTTCCTCTTCCACTTTTGCGCGCGCCTCCTCCTCTGCTTTTTTACGCGCCTCCGCCGCGACCCGCTTCTTCTCCCTTTCAGCTTCCCGTCGGGCCCTCTTCTCCTCGGCCTCCCGTATCTTGTTCTCGTACTCTCGACGGTGTTGCTCTTCTTCGCGCTGGAGCTCAGCGGGGTCGATCTCTTCGGATGAGGACGGCATGGTGATGATGAAAGAAGATGAAGTTATCTGATGAAGGGCGCTCCCGAAATAGGTTGAAAAACATCGGACTCTCAATTTTTGAAACTCCGCTACAGATTATTCTCGCATCAAGTCCAAACCCTAGGCCCTCAAGGTTCGGGCCTAAGAGGGGGATACTGTCACGTCCCGTGACATTCCCACCCTATTCAACCCATTTCCGACGCACTCCGACATATCCCGACACATCCCGACATCTCTGATTCATACTTAGAACTATTTCTTCTGTTTCTCTATTTCCCCGATCCCTGATTCCGAGTCTTCGGACTTGTATTAGTAATTATATCCGTCTTATGTCCATCTCCATTCCTGTTCCTATTTGTTTGTCATATGCTTACCAACACCACGTTCCATTCGTCATCCTCGCGCCATTCACTTTGTAATCCCAATCACAGCCCTTCCTACTGCGCGTCGGGATTCCCTAACCCCCGACGCTAATCCGCTTATATCACATCGGACTCCTAGTATATAAACCCTGTAAAACTCCCTACGTTTCCTCAGTTCGAATATCAACAAGATATCAATTCCTAACTCCGTCCTCCGCTTTCTAAAGTCTGAGTAGATCTCAGGACTTATAAATCCGACCCCTCCTGAAATCAAGGGATAGGACTCGTATAGGGGCGCAACACATAAGTTGAAGCCACAATCCCTTACAACTCCGACGTCCTCCGGAACTCCTTCCCCATCACCCAATAACCCGATCCATTGGGTTTGCTCCGGACCTCCGGGATTGAACCCGTCTCTAACAGGAATAGAAGGCATAGCCTTCTAGCGAATGAGCTGGGTAGACTGGGTAAGACTACCTAAGATGGGAGTCAGGTTGAGCCGACTATGGATCAGTCCAGGACGATACAGAATAAGACGGAAAGATATGGAACATTGTAGAAGGAGAAAGAAATGGAAGAAAAGATAGGGGGTAACATATATATCATAACAACAGCTGATTGGAGCTCCCAAGCCCCTAGCTTTGGTTCCTCGATCCAATGTCCAGTGACTACAAAGCAACCATCTGTGTTGCTGGCTTGCCAGGCATCACATGTCAGGTTGACTTTGCCAGTTGCAAGCTTACTCTAACCAAGAGATATCAGTCACAGAATGTCTCAGACTGGTGGCACTTACATTGAGACACTCCCGGAGCCATGTCATCTGTTTCTTGAAGACATTAATGATCTCCGCTTGAGTAGCCTTACGGTTTGGAATGACAACCCCTTTTGTCGCTTGGGAGGCAATGTCAATCATCTTCCTAAAGCTTGGGTGGTCCACAGCTTGAATGGGCTGGGGGATATATCAGCAATTTGGACTCAGAGTCTCAGATGATGAGACTGTCAAGATAATACTAAAAGAAAGCTTACCTGGTTGGTTGTTATCAACCACTTGACAGCAGCCTCACAGAAGAGTTTGTCCGTGTATGGGAGAATATGTGCTTCAGGCTCAATCTCCTGCACGTGCTTATCAAGAGTCCCCTGTCTCATGTTGGCGGCAGCAGAGGCAGTCTTGTGGGCTTTGACATCGTCAGGGAGCTTCAATTCAAGGTTATTGTCCTTGCACCATTTATGATATGCATGCTGTGAAAATTGAGCATGCATGCTACATTGCACAGTGAAGTCCATACCCCGTGGAGAAATGCCAGGTGACGACGACATGTAGATGTGTCACTGACAAAATGGCATGCACGACCCTTCTTACTGAGGTGTTGGTTGATTAATGTTGTGATAAAAGGTAATTAGTTCATACTCACAGGCATGTCTCGCAGTCTTTGAAACTCTTTGTAGTTCCATCTGCTGCCTTTGCTGTGTAGGCCTTGCTGAAGAATGTGCTGACATCAACCGTCTTGTCAGCACGGGGTTGCTGAGTTGGTTTATCAATGGACTGGACCCGGTGTAGGGAACTGCAGTTCCCTACTGCCGCAGATGTCATCCATACAGGTGTCCAGCTATATACCAGCATCGCATCATGCGCAGGACTGCGCGAGACCTCGGCCGGTTTTCCCATGCTATCCGGTGCTCACCCGGTACATCTTACACTATCCTACCCTCACCCGAGCCATGGGCAGCATCATCCCACCCTGCGCAGTTGCATCTCACCCCAACTAGCATTATCGCCATCAGATCCCATGTGCATTGACCAAACATTTTGCACATGACTGTGCGAGACCTCGGCCGGTTTTCCCACGCTACCCAGTGCATATCCGGACCATCTTGCATCTTGCCCGAGCCCATGGTCATCCCGTGCGCCCACCAGTCCTGTCCACCCGAGCCTTATTTGGTATGTGTCCATTATGGTTCTGTCATGTCTTGGGGAGATTCCGAGACTATATAAGGACGTAGCTAGCCTTTTTCCTGTATGAATCATTTTGTCCTGTATGAATCCTTCATCACCCAATCAACCTGCTGTTGATCTGCCCATTAGTTTCCTTCTCTGTGTGACAGCCGCGCACCCAGTTTTTCCTAAGTATCGTTAGCGTATCCGACGCACCCATCATAGGCCAGCGTCCCCTAGTGTGGGGAAGCCTATATCACGACCCAGCAACATCCATCACGACACTTCTTGCTATTCCTCGCCCATCATCGCCCATTCCGTGCCCATCCTTGCCCATTGTTGCCCATTCCATGCCCATCCGTGGCCATTCTGTGCCCATCAGTGCCCATTGTCGCCCATCCATGGCCATTGTCGCCCATTCCGTGTGCATCCTTGCCTATCTGTGCACATCCTTGCCCATCTGTGCGCATCCGTGGCCATCCTTGCCCATTCCGTGGCCATCCGTGGCCATCCTTGCCCATCCAGTGCACATCCTTGCCCTTCTGGCCAGGTTTCCCATTCCTCACACCAGGGACACCCCTTGTGGTTTGAGCTCACCTCCAGCACTTCTCAGAGTGCGCATCCCCTACGGGACGAACACATCACACCCCTTGCACACGTCTGATCCTGTAGCCCTGTCCGGGCAGCTTGGTCGCACACACCAGACATCATGAAGGAAGCTGTCCTCATCGACAGCCTCCTGCGTTGGTTCATCTATGGCACCATTATCATTAAGAATATAGTTAGCAATGTTGAAGCATGCAGGGGTATAGCAAGAGGAACTCTCTACTCACCTGTGCTGAGGGGTAAGCAGGTAATGGTTGGAGTATAAGAAACAATCTATTGAGCGCTATTATAGCACTGGGTTTATATACTGGATACAAGTGTGATAAGTCAAATGTGACTGTTGATGTGACTAAGAGTCCTTATCTAACTACTTATCTAAGATAGTGATCACACTGTAATGAATGCTGTATATGCTGCTATAAGCACAAGTGAAACAAGCGAAACATCAGAGCAAGACAGGGGCAACATTACTGCCAACATACCATTTTCGTTCCCATTCCCACCTCCCTCATCACCCAAGCTGCCCCGCTGCAACACTTCTCATCTCTGTCGTAC
>KN819752.1:0-10879 GCA_000827475.1 Paxillus involutus ATCC 200175
CCTGGAGTGACGGGGATAGGCGTCCGGAGACGTTGGAGGGGTAAGAGACTGTGGCTTCAACTTGTGTGTTGCGCCCCTGTATGAGTCCTGTCTCTTAATTACAAGTGTGGTCAGATTGTAAGTCCTGAAATCAACTCAAAAGACTTGGAAGGTGATTCAGATAGTCAGAGGGTTTCAGGATTGAGATCTAGTTGATATTTGAACTGAAGAAACATAGGAAATGTACAAGGGGTTTATATACTAAGTATCTGATAGGATATATATGGGATAGCGTCGGAGGTTTGGGGATCCCGATGTGCAGTATCAAAAGCTATGTTTGGAATTACAAAGATAAGTTGTGATGATGACAAATGGAATGTGGGATTAGTAAGGAGATGACAAAGGGAAGAAACATAATGGAAAGGACATAAGGCAGATGTAATTACTAATACAAGTCCAAGGACTCAGAAATGGGAACAGAAAACAGAATAGAGAATAAAGGAGAAATATGTCTAAGTACAACCCGACAACATCAGGATGTGTTGGGATGCATCGGGATTGGGAAGTCCAATATAAAACTTAATAGCTGTTCGTAGTGCCTTCTGACCCTCAAATAATGGTACTGCTGATGGAGGGTTACACAGATGCTGGACGGTACTCAGATCCATGCCAACACCTTTGTCATTGAGGCTCGCCTTCTGTAGTGCAAAGATGAATTCCAGGGTGGTGCGTAAGTCGTCCAACTTGACATTTGTGTACACCTCTTCTTATAGGACATGGTCATTGTTGTTGAACATGGAGGGCCAGGAAACGTCATCACCTTTGTCTTCTACTTTTTCAACTGTGGCCTGGTACAGTTGCAGAGTGGCAACACATTCATGATCATTTGTTGTAGTCTGTTGTGGCTTTCAGGACATTAGATATTGTTCTCTGATATATAGACACATTAATGTACCAAAAAAGTCCCGATATCATGGTCAAAGTCCCTGGCAGGGGTCTCTGAACAGACATTGACATGCATGCAACAGGTCCATGCATAAGTCAGGTGTGTACATACCCATACACTACACTACCCTACACACCATCAGTACGAATCTAAGTAATACATACCACGTCACCAAGTTGAATAAGCTTCAACGCTTAGGCCGTGCGGTAAAGAATTGCTAATATATGGTCAGCAAGGAGTTCATCACAGTCAGGACCTATACAGACAGCAAGAGGCCGCATAGGTGATCATTCCCATATTTTTCTTGAGATTTTTGGAGTACAGGATCATTATTTATAGCATAAACTCACTTACCCATGTAATAATCTCTACGAACAACTACCCATTAGCTTATCAGATCTAAGATACAGTTTCCTTAGTCTAGTTTCCTCTTAATGCTATGCATAGCTATGCAAGGCTATGCAAGGCAGTGAACTAATGCTATGCACAGCTGTGCCAGGCTGTTCTAGGCTGTACATGACTCATTCTGACTCATTCCTACCTAATCTAGTACATATTTGGTAAGAATAGCACAGCCTTAGGCATCCTAAATAGGAAGGCATAGCCACCTTCAAATAGTATATAAAGGCTGACTTTTTCCGGCCTAAAATGGAATAAGAACCCAAGTTAGAACCCCTCTATAAGTTCACTGAGTGATTCCTATATGAAAGTTCCTCCTAAGCAAGACTACTGAGTGATATGTAAGTCAGGGACTCTAAGAGAGAGACTACCCTTTTATTTCTTCTGTATAGACATCAGAAGCAAGGTTACACATAAGTCTTATCAGTCCTAAGCACTGCAGAGCAAAGAGGCTAGCTGTACGTGATATCCGAGTAAGCCTACATTAGCGCTAAAGGAATCAGCAGTTGAGCAATCACTAAGCCAGTTAAGGGAGTAAGCCAGTAAGCCTTGACAGTCTAAGGAATACCTTTTCCTGTCCACTTAGTCACCCAAGTACTATCCCATCAATCACCAAAGGTTTAGACTCAACAATAGAGATAGGCAGAAACCCAAATCCCCCTTGCCACGAACATGTCACGGGATGTGACATTCCCACCCTATTCAACCCATTTCCGACGCACTCCGACATACCCCGACACATCCCGACATCTCCGATTCATACTTAGAACTATTTCTTCTGTTTTCTCTATTCTGTTTTCCCGATCCCCGATCCCGAGTCTTCGGACTTGTATTAGTAATTATATCCGTCTTATGTCCATCTCCATTCCTGTTCCTATTTGTTTGTCATATGCTTACCAACCCCACGTTCCATTTGTCATCCTCGTGCCATTCACTTTGTAATCCCAATCACAGCCCTTCCTACTGCGCGTCGGGATTCCCTAACCCCCGACGCTAGTCCGCTTATATCACATCGGACTCCTAGTATATAAACCCTGTAAAACTCCCTACGTTTCCTCAGTTCGAATATCAACAAGATATCAATTCCTAACTCCGTCCTCCGCTTTCTAAGTCTGAGTAGATCTCAGGACTTATAAATCCGACCTCTCCTGAAATCAAGGGATAGGACTCGTATAGGGGCGCAACACATAAGTTGAAGCCACAATCCCTTACAACTCCGACGTCCTCCGGAACTCCTTCCCCATCACCTGATAACCCGATCCATCGGGTTTGCTCCGGACCTCTGGGATTGAACCCGTCTCTAACAGTATATTCGAACTCAAACCTCTACGAGTTCACTAAAACACCATTTTCCTCACATGTCTAGAACCGTTCGGACTCGCGCTCGCGCATGCACCGTGCAAATCATTGCTCCACCTACAGACTCAGCTCGGGATGACGCGCTGAGCTCCCTGATGTCCACACATCGAGGGGCTCCCGTCGTCGACCAATTCCGAAGTTTCTCGTCCTGTCGTACAGATAGGGACTCCGTGTCCCAAGTCCGATTCCCGCCACACACCCCATCCACCCCAACTCCTTCAGCCCGCCAACCTTGTCATGGCGGAGATGAACCCGACCCACCTGACCACGGGGATGGTGGTGGCGATGACCCCGATGAAAACCCTGACGACAACGACAACGACAACGAAGACGTCAATATCTTCGGGAATCCACCTGACCCTGACGACCTCCCAGCCAATCCAATCATGGCTCTGGCAGAGGCCGTCCGCGGGCTCGCACGTTTATCCCGTCGTGACCCCGATGCTAACAACTCCTCTTTGTGAACAAAGGTGCGGGAACCCGACACCTTCGACGGGACTGAACCTTGCAAGCTTAGGGCCTTCTTGGTCCAATGCGAGTTAAACTTTCAGAACCGTCCCCACGCTTTTTGGACGGACCAGGCAAAGGTCACCTTTGCCCAGTCCTACCTCAAAGGGATGGCTCTCGAGTGGTTCAAGCCCGATCTCCTCCAACTGGGCGATCCAGCACTTCGCCCGGACTGGATGGACGATTATCGGGAATTCGTCCTCGAGCTCCAGACCAATTTCGGACCCCACGATCCCGTTGGTGACGCTGAACACCAGCTCGACCATCTCACTATGAAAGATGGTCAACACATCAACAAGTACGTGGTAGAATTCAATCGCCTTGCAACCCAAGTCCGAGGTTATGGCGAAGGTGCCCTCCAACACCATTTCTACAATGGACTCCCTGACAGAATCAAAGACGAGATTTCCCGCATCGGGAAGCCTCAGACTCTTGGGGAGCTCTGTACTCTCTCTCAGACCATCGACGGCAGGTACTGGGAATGCAAGTCCGAAGTTGCTCGTCAAACTAAGACGTCGGGAACTCAGCCCTCGACGTCCAAAAGCAACTCCAACACTTCGTCCTCGAAGCCTGCCCAATCCTCCGCAAATCTGACAACTCCTAATGCTTCCTCATCGTCCTCCAAGGGGAAACCCTTCACTCCTAACCCAAAACCCCAATCCAACTTATCCAGCAAACTCGGGAAGGATGGACGACTAACTGCTGAGGAACGCAAACATCGCTTTGATCTCAAGCTGTGCATGTTCTGCGGGAACGCAGGACACATGGCCAAGGACTGCAGGAAGTCCTCTTCCAGTGCATCCAAGGCCCAAGCAGCCAAGACTGCTACTCTGGAAACCCAACCGGAGGCCTCAACCACTGAGGCAAAAAAATAGAGTGCAGCCTTCAGGACTCCGCATGGGATGGAGGCTGCATTGAACTCGACCGTGCAACCAAGGAGATTCGTCTCAACGCGTCCGCTCTTTCCAATCCTAGGGCACTTACCAATTTTCCCGTTATTTCTGCTTTTCCTGCTTTAGTAGATTGTGGTTCTACTGACTGTTTCATAGATACTTCTTTTGTTAATAGACACCAACTTTCTACCTACTCCGTTCCTCCTATTCCGCTTAAACTTTTCGATGGTACTTCCAATTGTATGATTACCCGCGCTGTCGATCTTTCCATTCGTTTCCCTTCCGGCTTTGTCACATCCAATACGTTTTACATTACTCCATTGGATTCATCTTGTTTCATCGTTTTAGGACACAACTGGCTCACCCGCTACAATCCGTTGATTGACTGGGTACTGGGCAGTATTACGTTCCAGACGTTGATTCCGGAGAATGCTAACACCCCGACATCACCTCCGGAGCTGTGGGAATCTGTTCCCCCGCCTCAACCCAACAACCCTGACAAGCCTCCTCGCAAAGCTCCTCACATCTCCTTTATCAACGCTGCTGCCTTTGTGCGCGTGTGCAAGTTAGATGGGTCCGAGCAGTTCAGCATTCATCTCCGTCCCGAGGACTCCAAGCTACATTCTGTTTCCACGCAACCCGACACTCCCGAGAAAATCGATCTATCCTCCGTCCCTTTGGACTATCACGATTTCCCTGACGTTTTCAGTAAGCGCAAGGCTGACACCCTTGCCCCTCATCGGGAATTCGATCTCAAGATCGACTTAGAGGAAGGTGCATCCCCTCCCCTAGGGACTGTCTACCCCGTCTCCTCCACAGAACTAGAGTCCCTCCGAGAATTCATTGACGAACATCTCAGCTACGGTTTCATCCGCACGTCCAGCTCCGCGCATGGCGCTCCGGTCCTCTTTGTTCGCAAGAAGGACGGATCCCTATGTTTATGCGTGGATTTCTGAGGCCTTAACAAAATCACGAAAAAAGACCGCTATCCGCTACCCCTAATATCCGACCTCCTAGATTCCCCAAGTCGGGCCAAGGTGTATACAAAGATTGACCTCCGTCACGCCTACCACCTTGTCCGCATCGCTCCTGGGGATGAATGGAAAACAGCCTTTCAGACTCGCTATGGCTCCTATGAATGGCTGGTGATGCCCTTCGGGCTCACCAACGCCCCCGCAGCCTTCCAGTGTTTTATTAATAGCGTCTTTGCAGACCTCCTAGACGTCTGCGTCATGGTATACCTCAATGACATTCTTATCTACTCGGGTGACATGGCTTCCCACAAGGAGCATGTCCGCGAAGTCCTGCGTCGACTGCGCAAACACGGACTTTACATGAAACCCGAGAAGTGTGAATGGCACACGGACTCCGTCGAGTACCTTGGTTATCGTCTTTCCCCTTCGGGTTTGACGATGGCCCCAGAGAAAGTCCAAGCAGTTTGGGATTGGCCCGAACCTCGCAAAGTGAAGGACATCCAGTCCTTCCTCGGGTTCACCAATTTTTATCGTCGTTTTATTTTCAATTACTCCGATATTGTCGTTCCTTTAACCCGACTCACCCGAAAAAACGCCCCATGGACCTTCAACGACTCCTGTCGCTCCGCCTTCAATAAACTCAAGGAAGCCTTTACCACAGCACCCATCCTTACTCATTGGATTCCGGACTGTCCCATCACTGTTGAAACCGACGCTTCGGACTACGCCATCGCGGGAATCCTCTCCATCCGTTGTCCGGATGAGGAATTCCGCCCCGTTGCGTTCTACTCCTGAACACTGACAGCCCCAGTGACAGAATCTAAAAGAGAGGGCAGGAGTTGCCCAAGGCTACAGTACATTAGCTAGGAATAAAACTAAGTAAAAGTGAACTCACCTCAGCTGCTGCCTAGATGGACGAAAACGACTGAGGTGCTAATGAGTAGGGTGAAGGTATATATACTATGGGCGGAGGTATACTCATATTATGTTATCTGTAATGTTATGGGAATGAACCTAAAAGAAGCATTTGAAATGTAATGATAAATGTTGTAAGTGAAAGTTAAAAGGTTAAACGTGTATAGAAATTATGAAGTCACAGTACTTCCGAGTGTTCTGAGCATTCCGGTGTTTCCGAGTCTGGAAGGGCGCAGGAATATTTCGGAAGCGGAAGCGGAATGGTGGTTCCGGTGCTGGAACATCGGAACCATCGGAATGGTATTACTTACTAGGGTTGAATACTGACACCCGGAACTCAACTATGACACCCATGATAAGGAACTGTTGGCTATCCACGAGGCGTTCCGCCATTGGCGTCACTACCTTGAAGGCACGGGCACTCCCGTCGACGTTGTCACGGACCATAAAAATCTTGAATATTTTTCCACTTCGAAAGTCCTAACCCGCAGGCAAGCCCGCTGGTCGGAATTTCTTTCTCAGTTCAATATGGTTATCTGTTTCCGTCCCGGACGCTTAGGAGCTAAACCCGATTCCCTTACTCGACGTTGGGACGTCTACCCAAAAGAGGGGGATAAGGACTACACTCGCGTCAACCCTCAGAACCTCCGTCCGGTGTTCACCCAAGAACAACTCGCTTCGTCCCTACGGGCTACGATATTACTGGCCCCAGTCCTACGTGCATCATCACTACTCGATATCGAGGACATCCATAAAGACATCCTAGAATCCCTAGACTCTGATCCAATCACTTCAGTCCGAATCAAGGACACGTCGGATTCCCGATGGACTGTCAATCCAGAAGGATTCCTGACACTAGACTATCGCATCTATGTCCCTGAAGCAAAGGATCTATGTCTCCGCGTACTTCGATACAAGCATGACCATCCCCTGTCCGGACACTTCGGACAGAATTGGACCCTCGAGTTGATTCGTCGGGAATATACTTGGCCAGGACTCAGGACATTCGTAAAGGACTATGTCAGTTCCTGTACTACCTGTGCCCGAGCCAAAACCCCGAGACACCGACCCTATGGGTTGCTCAAACAACTCCCCATTCCCGAAAAGCCATGGAACTCCATTTCCATGGATTTCATTGAGCAACTCCCTTCCTCCAGCGGATTCACCGCTATCCTAGTAGTCATTGATCGCCTTTCCAAGCAAGCCATATTCATTCCGACGCATGACACCATAGACTCTCCCGGACTCGCGAAGATCTTTCTCCTTAACGTGTTTTCCAAGCACGGAGTTCCCTCCCATATCACATCCGATTGGGGTACTGAATTTGTCTCCCATTTCTTCCAATCCCTCGGAAAAGCCCTAGACATCTGATTACATTTCACGTCGGGCTACCATCCCGAAGGTGACAGACAAACAGAACGAGCGAACCAGACCCTCGAACAATACCTCCGAGTGTACTGCAACTACCAGCAGGACAATTGGTCTGAACTCCTACCCCTTGCAGAATTTGCGTACAACAACGCTCCTAGTGCTACTACTGGAGTATCTCTGTTCTTCGCCAATAAGGGTTATCACCCAAACATCTCCGTCTATCCCGAGAGAGACATGACATCATCCCGTGCTCAGGAATACGCTGTGGACTTGCAAGAATTACATGAGTTCCTCCGTACGGAAATGGCCCACGCTCAGAAACGCTACCAAGGACCCGCTGACGCTAGACGACTCCCCACCCCAGACTTCAAAGTAGGAGATCAAGTCTTCGTCAAAGCAAAGTATTTCCGATCAACCCGACCCTCTAAGAAGCTATCCGAAAAGAATCTGGGCCCGTATCCAATTATCGCTCAAATCGGATCTCTTTCCTTCACCCTAAGACTCCCGGACTCCATGCGTGCAGTCCACCCCGTTTTCCATGTTTCTCAGTTGGAACCCGCAACCCCGAACATCATCCCGAATCGGACCCAACCCCCACCTCCTCCGATCGAAGTCGACGGTGAACCCGAATATGAGATCACGGAGATCCTAGACTCCAAGGTCGACCGTTGACGTCGGAATTGCCAACTCCTATATCTAGTCAAGTGGGCTGGTTATGAAGGAACCGACGAAGAAACATCTTGGCTCTTAGCCACAGAACTAAGTCACACATCCGAGCTAGTCTCGGGTTTCCATTCCGCTTATCCGACGAAACCCGGACCGCTGCCCACATTCGAAATCCAAAATGTTGAGGGGACACTGACGCATGTATTCGGACTATAAAGTACATCGTATTTACGGAAGGAGAGAAAGGAGATCGGACACATTGATACTAAACTATTTCTACGTCCCCTTCTCCATCCCATTCCTCCTCATCTCCATCGCTTTCCTCGTCTGCAATGTCCATGTCAACCTCCTCATCCACCGCCCGTTTCTTTCCTTTCGGGTCCACTACCTTCTTCGACCCCGACGCTTCCCCGGACCCCCCGACTCCCAGACCCGATCCTGACGCCTCCTGCCTCTCCGCCCTGTCGTTGAGGTAAGCCCTCGCCATCGTCTGCAATGCGACTCGGACCCCCGTGAGCTCCAGGGTCATGTTCTCCCTGTATTCCGCCGCGGCCTTCCACTCTTCTCTGCACTGCTCCGTGAAGCCGTTGATGGCCTCAACGAGGGCCCCGAGGGCGTCTTCCCTCTCCTCCGCTCCTGCGTCGGCCTTTTCCTTGTCACTCTTCCTCTCCCGATAATCGGGGCTCTTCTGCCTCTGATGTTTCTTATCCTTCCCGCCTCGAGGAGAGGTCAAGTCAATGGGGGTGCGCTTGCCGCTACCCTTGGAAGATCCTCAGACCCCGGGCTCCCTGCACGACATATGGGAGCGCGTGCAGAAATGGCACGCCTTCCCCTTGCTAGGTGGCCTCACCCCGGGGCAAGCGAGCTTCCTGCGGACACACCGCTCGCAGGGCGTTAGGAACCCGGGCACCCATTCCGACGACCTCATGCTGCCCGCCGTCGACATCCCTGGCTCGGGATCCATCGGGCGAATTGTCATCGTCTTTGTCTGCTTCTCCACTGCCTCCGACTGCCTCTGCTTCCTCCCCTCCTCCTCAGCCTTCTTCTTGGCTTCATCCTCCTCAGCCTTCTTCCTCGCTTCCTCTTCCGCTTTCGCATGCGCCTCCTCCTCTGCTTTTTTATGCGCCTCCGCTGCGACCCGCTTCTTCTCCCTTTCAGCTTCCCGTCGGGCCCTTTTCTCCTCGGCCTCCTGTATCTTGTTCTCGTACTCTCAACGGCGTTGTTCTTCTTCGCGCTGGAGCTCGGTGGGGTCGATCTCTTCGGATGAGGACGACATGATGATGAAGAAAGAAGATGAAGTTATCTGATGAAAGGCGCTCCCGAAATAGGTTGAACAACATCGGACTCTCGATTTTTGAAACTCCGCCACGGATTATTCTCGCATCGAGTCCAAACCCTAGGCCCTCAAGGTTCGGGCCTAAGAGGGGGATACTGTCACGTCCCGTGACATTCCCACCCTATTCAACCCATTTCCGACGCACTCCGACATACCCCGACACATCCCGACATCTCTGATTCATACTTAGAACTATTTCTTCTGTTTTCTCTATTCCGTTTTCCCGATCCCCGATCCCGAGTCTTCGGATTTGTATTAGTAATTATATCCATCTTATGTCCATCTCCATTCCTGTTCCTATTTGTTTGTCATATGCTTACCAACCCCACGTTCCATTTGTCATCCTCGTGCCATTCACTTTGTAATCCCAATCACAGCCCTTCCTACTGCGCGTCGGGATTCCCTAACCCCCGACGCTAGTCCGCTTATATCACATCGGACTCCTAGTATATAAACCCTGTAAAACTCCCTACGTTTCCTCAGTTCGAATATCAACAAGATATCAATTCCTAACTCCGTCCTCCGCTTTCTAAGTCTGAGTAGATCTCAGGACTTATAAATCCGACCTCTCCTGAAATCAAGGGATAGGACTCGTATAGGGGCGCAACACATAAGTTGAAGCCACAATCCCTTACAACTCCGACGTCCTCCGGAACTCCTTCCCCATCACCTGATAACCCGATCCATCGGGTTTGCTCCAGACCTCCGGGATTGAACCCGTCTCTAACAGAACAACACATTACCAGCCTTTCAAAACTGAGGATACTCTCACATACAAAACACTGACCATGAACTGTGTTTGAGAGATTTTTGTTGGTTTGCTTCTCTGTATTTCTAGGAGCGTATTCCATATCTCCACCACAGAAGAAGACAATGTGGTTGCTTGTCAGGCCAGTTGGCACTCGGTTATCTAATGTGGTGGATCCAGAGGGCACAGGGGTTGTGTCTCAGGTACTAGGAATCTTGTGTCCACTGGCAGATTTGTGAGGCTGAACATGAGGTGTTGGTACAATTCCTGCAGTTTGTTGGAGCACTCGCAAGGTGGGTGGAACAGATGTACCTTCTTCACAATACTTCTCGTGCCAGTGGAAAGTGGCTCGGGTGACTGGCAGGAGGACACCTTTGCAGACCTTCTTATAGTCACAGTGATACTCCTTGCCCATCAAGAGAAAGACTGAGCAGATCGGAACAAAAGGAGACAAAGCTAACACAGCATATAGAGCAATCTGCTTCACATGCTTCATTAGTTTTGCTCCAAGTGTGTCAGAGGCAAATGAAGCGAAACAATGTTGAAGTTGTGTGTCTGATGTGTCAGCATGCATCATTTGGCTTAGTCATGTTTTAGCACAACCAAAAGTATGCAAATTGTTGACACCTGAGACAATGTCAGATTGGAAGGGTTAACATATTGGTAACAGAGTGGTAAACACATTGCACCTAGGTTATACAAAATGTGGCACAAACAAATTTATTAAAATATCGAAAATATGATAAATCCAATGTTTGTGCTACAGATCCCAACACAAACCCAAAA
>KN819754.1:0-10829 GCA_000827475.1 Paxillus involutus ATCC 200175
TACTTACCCCGATTACAATTCCGATCAAACCCGCGAAGCGCCAGCTTGCAAGGCTTGTTCCGAAATTAGGCTTTCTCCTTACATATCTCCGATGGCTGTATCCCGCTCGTCCGAGTTCATTCAGTCCACTTCCGTTTTTATGTTGCTCTGCCCGCTACGTAACACTCTAATGACCCAAAGTGCACCACTTCCCATTCGTTGGAACAATCCAGTTTTTCTGCCCAGGTATGATTGATGCACACCTCAGGCTGTGACTACGTGCAACTTGGTACGTGGTAGCCAGGTGGTGGTCTCAGAAATTGCACGGCCGTGGTCTGAGCTGGATCGCGGTCTGTCTTGTTGTGACAGCCTCTTGAAAGGACCTCGTGGTTCACCTCAGGCCCTCCCTCGAAGGATCGAAACAGATATGCACAAGTTCACGAGTCGCTGTGATAGTATAAAACCATGTTACAAAATGATGTTACAACAGATCGACACCTCCATATCGTACACACATCAGCCCACTGGCATTTAGGACGCAACCTGCTTTGCAAGCTCGTACAGGTAAGTGCCGTACACTTTGGTCTATTATCAGGATAACATCAGTTGATCGCAGGATACATGCGGACAATTTTGGACGTACCCCTTTGAAGTAATTGTCCCTATCAAGTTTCTCGCGCAAGGAGCTACGCACATGAGTGTACGTACGTCAGCAAGGTACTAGGAGGGAGCACGGAGCACAGAAAAAGCGAAGGCTTACTGAGCACCATCGTCGGACCTGCCCATGGGCAACAACAGCACGTTCTCTCCATCCAATGCCTGTTCGATGGTGAGAGTGATGGGGATGGACCCGCCCTCGCGGGTGTAGTCAGGAGTGAGGTTAACACCGTGGACAGCCTGTCGATGCGAGCGCCGCACAGTGTGAGAACTCGATGCAAAGGGAGGACTAAAAAAGAGGGGACTAAAACACGTACAATGGTCGCGGCATGAGCAGCCTTGAAATTCCAGTGGTCCTTATCGCCAACCCAGGGTATACCCTGGGCCTCCAACGTGAGTGACATCTTGTTCTTAGATTTCAGATTGTCGAATTCTTTACGGAGGAACTTGTCAACAATTTCATGGACAGCCTTTGGTGTTTGTTTCCCGACGAGGCTAGGGGGGCGAAGATGGGGTAAGTATTCGATGGATCCCCGAGTATGGAGTCTATGATCCGTGTCCATAGCTATGCGGTCACAGAGATACTCACCGGATACTGAATCTTCCCGAAATCTTGTGAGGGATAGCGGTTGTGATTGTATCGAATGCACCTTGGATGCCGTGGATAGACAACGAGGGGTACCGCATGCGTCCCATGACGAGCTCGACAGGATCTTCAGATAGCTCGACCTAAGCAAGCACCATGAACTGCATGAAAGTGCTTTGAAAAAGTGCACGCACGGGGTTACCAATATCTTGTCGGAGGTCAGATACTGCGTAGTCCAGCTGTGCATATTGTGCTCTATGGAGCCCAAACGTTAATCACTCGACGTGAGAATGAGAGAGACTGTAAAACCTCTCCTCAGGTGTTGGCGCTGGAACCATCTCTTCGACTTCTTTGAAAATGACCCCATTCGTTCCAACAAGCAATGAAAATAGCTTCACCAGATCCGTCATAGGCTCGTGAACCATCCTCCCGAATGAGCCGGAGTGCAGGTCGTTTGTGGCACCCTCAATGTTGATGCTGAAGTATGCGATTCCTCGGAGACCGTATGTCAAGGCAGGTCGGTGGGTCGTCAGCCAGTAGTTGTCCGTCTACACAAGGAATAGATCATTTGTCACAGTTTCCAAAGGAACGGTGAATAAAAAAGAGACGTACGATGCAGGCACATTGAATTCCATTGAACCAGCCCTTGTTTGGCTTTTGTACCTCTTCGTTGATCCATTTGTCTAGACCAAGGCTACTGGACTCCTCCATCCCCTCAAACAGGAACCGAATGTTGACGGGGAGAATTTCCGCAAGCGGTTTACCAAGCCCGTCAGCGATCGACTTGTGCGCCTCGAGGACGTTGAGCCAGCCCATGATAGGACCTTTGTCGTCCGTCGCTCCGCGGCCGATCAGTTGCCCATCGGGCCTGGTAGTGTTTAGGATGAAAGCGTCGGGGTCCTGCACGTTGGCTTCCTTCCAACCACCGACCTATTGATCCTTGAGTGATTCATATTCACATAGTAGTCCAAGGGAACACGCCCCACAAAACAAATAACTCACAGGCTGAACGTCATAATGCGAATACACGAGAACCGTTTTCTTATTCGCGTCTTCCCCGATGCGTGCTAGCACGACTGGGGGAAGCCTGATCTGAGGGTTAGTGTTATCCTGGAATCCAAGGTCGACGAGTTGTACGTCCTCGGGCTTGGCGACGAATTGAGCGAATTGAGCGTGGATATAGCTGCCCATGCTGATGACGTTTTGGCGCCCTTGTGGAGTCTGATCGCTGCTTATACTAGGATGGAGTGTGAGTTATTCCCAAATTGACATGCAGAATGGTGTGATGAGGGAGGCAAGGCGAGAGGAAGACAAAGGGGGCCGTCGATGTCAGTGCTAACACACACCTTGGGTAGAGAACAGCGTCGGCGAGTCGCTGGACGAAATCGGCTTCATGACTGTCGACATAGGCGTAGAATTTTGCTATTTGATCGGACATCTTGATTTCGCAGGTGTCAGTCGATGAATAGAGTGTAACTTGAAGTTAGCTATGCATCAGCTACGATGCCCAGCCTCATCGAATTTATACCCATGCTGACACTGGACAGAGCCCACGGAAAAGGACTTCCGACTCGTGACAACATTCAGCGTGGAGAACGAGAACCCTTACCAGTCACAGGTTCTCTGAGTCACGGTTCAACGTAACTACGAAGAACCTTCGAATATCACCCTTAAGTGGAGTTGCATCTTGACAGGAGGAATGTTTTGAGAACCTTGAGAAGGCCAGTCTTGTGAACAAGGGCCCAGAAATATCGGGCTCCGGGGCTGGCCCCATGGCCTTGTATTCGGAACTCATGATGAATGCGGAGTTAGTAGTAGTTCATCAGAGAAACTGACTTCCTCAAAACGTCTCTGTAGACGTTTTAAGCTACGAGATTGACGGCATTTCCATTCAAATATACGATAGACCGTATTTGCTGTTCTGCTGATGACTTGGCCAGAACTCCAAATGACTTGGGATGCCTTTTATGGTCATGACGGCCTCCTTTGGCCTCCAAGTTGCAGTCCTGGCCTGGCATCTGCAATCTCACAGAGACTTCATGGAAATTTCCAGAGGCTACGGCGTAACTGCTGAACGATTGGGAAAAACACCGTGCAGGCGTACGTCAAATTGTTGATTTTACGACGTTGAAGAACT
The DNA here is from genome assembly GCA_000827475.1 of Paxillus involutus ATCC 200175. Lineage (NCBI taxonomy): Eukaryota > Fungi > Basidiomycota > Agaricomycetes > Boletales > Paxillaceae > Paxillus > Paxillus involutus. The sequence goes on from KN819754.1 coordinate 3,360, forward strand.
TCAAAGCCAATGAGAAAGCCGGGAGCGAGATCGGCAAATTACGTTCGCACCTTCAACGTCTCCAAGATTTTAGTACCTAACTAAGACTTAGGTCCATGCAAGTGCGGCTTATGGAGTAGCAACTACAAGTGCGTCAATCCTGAACATTCGCGCTTAACGCCTAACTGGTAACTTGTTCTCCACGATTGTGCCAGCAAGTTGGTGTTTGTCGAATCTCGATACTCATCGATGCATCGATTTTGGGAGGCAAATTTTGCAATGGTCTAGGTCCGTAAAGGCTCCAGGGACTCCATAGCGTGGCGTCGCAATTTTCTTGTCTTCCTTTCAAGCAGCCACTCTTTCAGGTCGGTCTAGGTGCATCCTGGCCACTCTTTCGACCCAGCTCTCCTTGCAGTCGCATCAGCCATGGTGTGATACGTAATCTCTCTTGTATCCTTTCACCTACCGCTTAGTCCCAGCGGAAGCTCGTCCACCTCAAGCACGTTTTGTTTGGAATACTAGGCCCACTGATAAATGAGCTCCAGAAATACACAGCGTACACACATTTCTGGATGTCACCCACCGTGGGTAGTCGAAGATGCAATGAACCTTTCAGGAATCCAGGCTTATCCAGCTGCAGTCATACGGTCTCGTTTGCGGGTTTGCAACACGGTCAGTGCTCTGACCGGGCCTCTCTACCGTGCACACCCTGAAGACTGACTTGAGATAAGTCACGTACATTACCGGGCTCAGGCATGGACACTGGGGCCAAGATGTCCGTGTTCACCCCGATTCCAATTCCGATCAAACCCCGTGACGAAGCGCCAGCAGCCCAGGCCTCGCTGTTCCGTCAGGCTTCCTCCACATCTGTAGCTGGATCCGACTCCTCACTTAGCCCACCTCCATTTGTGATCTTGCTCTGCTTACTCCGCACTAAGTCGATCGAAGGTGTGTCGAGCACATACACTCTTATGAGTAAGCCTTGGAAATGTACAGTGTGTCGACGGCGCATGACAGTTTTCTTGCCAATGGCGGAAGCGACGGGATGTGTTAGTTTTTCAGCAGGCATCCTGTTATAACACCCCCTGTTTCCATGGCACCACCTGATCAATCACGAATATCGCGCTCCAGTTAGAAGCGCGTCGACATTTTGATATAGGGATAACGTTGATGCGACTCTTCTAGGATGCGAAGGCATTTTTGGATCTATAGGACATTAACGGCATTCGTAAAAGTCAGCACTTTGGCGCACGCAATGACCGTAGTTTCCCCAATCGCTCAGCGGTTGCGCCGTTCTCTCATCGATAATCAAGTGGTGCTGACTCTCGGGGATCGTAGAGGTAAGAGTGGGCCGGGGCCAAGGGTTTGGTTCATTTTGTCGGATTCGCGAGGCTTTGTGGCGAGTTCTCGTCCTCGTCACCCCAGGTGACCAGTGACCTCATGCTTCCTTGCATTGTATTACAAGGCCTGGAGGCGGCCCCCGGAACCCATCAGGCCCCTGTTATCCAGCCTTCTCACGGCTTCCTCCCGTATGATCACGATCTCGTCGAGATGCACCCCAGAGGAGATTAGACGGGCATCATTCGAAGCTGTTTTAATCCTCATAGAACTTGCGATACCAACCCTGTTCTCGTTCTTCTCCACGTTTAGCAGTCACCCCGCATTTTGATCAACCGTGACCGGTTGACCGTTCAATGGAAATCAAATTGGAGAGTGCTTCATGCTGTCATCGGAAGCCCGTTTTCAAGGGCTAGATCACTTTTTCTGAGTGCCAGTATGGGTAGTATGGGTACGACGTCGGTCACCCGTAGCTAACCTGTACTCTGTCGATTGATACCTGCGAGATCAACATGTCCGATCAAATATCCAAATTCTGCAACTACGTCAACAATCATGACGACGATTTCGTCAGACGACTCGCCGACGCTGTTCAATACCCCAGGTGTGCGCTAGCACCACCATCGGTGGCCCACTTCGTCTCCCCTCCCTCAACGTGTCAATGTGGAATAACTCCCCCTGCATCCCAGCATAGGCAGCGACGAAACTCAAGAGGGGCGTCAATACGTCATCGACATGGGCGGCTGGCTCCACGCCCAACTCGCCCATTTCGTCGCCAAGCCCGAGGACGCACAGGTCGTCAACCTCGGATTCCAGGACGACACTGACCCCAATCTCGGCCTCCCCCCACTCATACTCGGACGCATCGGAGAAGATCTTCCTTATCGGTTGTCGTGCTTGTGTAGACGGACAATTACTGGCTGACGACCCACCGACCTACTTTGACGTACGGTCTCGTTCCAGGATCCAGAAGATACTACTCGGAGTACATGAAGTCGTCAGTTCCAAGGGAAAGTACCGTTGCCCTAATCGGTTTAGCCTTAGGACCGGGCATGGGATGAGGCTCGTATTCAACGGTACCCCTTTCGAAGACCGTGGTGTATCAGGTATGGATTACAGTTGAGGAAAGAAAATTCCTACTTGACGATATTCTTGTTATCGAGAAAAGAAATACAAGATATTTAAACGCATCGCTCAGAGACTGAAGGAAGGCCTAGTTTGAAGGGGGGTGAATACGGTGACTACGAAAGGCAGCGCAGGTAAAACTCACTGTTGCAGTGAAAGAGATGGAACAGGTTGTTGAGAAGGGAACGTACGACTAGCCTCGCTCTTTTATCTGACGTCGCGTGCTTGGCCATCGGAATAAGCTGCTTCGTCGCTCTTGTTTGTCCGCAGGACTGGTGACTGTGAATGGAACCCAGGTATACGAATGTGAGTCGGACTAACGTCAAACATTGTAGTAGTATTAGTATAAAGGCTTACCGTACTTGTTTCAAGTCGGGTCACGACTCTTCATCGACATCAGTATTCGATGACCGTTTCCTGTCGTGTCCCAAAACGAAGCAAAGGTTGCTAATTTTCTACCGTATTTCCAGTACCCGCCGTATACCAGGGCGCTCCATCGGCGATACGTCTGTACAGTACTTGCACATCGCGATCGTAAGCGTCGATGATTCCTTCGTTGATGCACCACTGGCAGCCGTGAGTCCGTGACGTGTTCGAATGTCAGTCTGCATCGATCGAGCCTTCGTCCGACGTCTACTGCCCCGAGTCACATGCCGAAGGAGAACGATCGATGGACCGACGTCGACAATAGACATCTTCCATAACGGCGGTGGCGAAGATCCTGAACGCAAACTGATAGCAAGCTTGATTGCATAATAGGCTCGACTTGAAAATTCGTTCACTTCCAAGGAACCGAATAGAACGAGCCGGGCCGAGCGGCGAATCGATAACCGGGGACTGGGACCTGTCCAACTGGGTCACCTACGATCCCGCGCACTTACCAACTCTCACAAAGTCACAGCCTTTCGACATTCTTCCGACCTCGTCACTAATACTGAAAAACCCGTACTGTGATTAGGTATCCATCATGTCCTACACGATCAAACTTCTCATTCACCAATCCAACCCTGCCGCCGGCTTCTCCATCGTCGAGCGCACCGTCTGGCACTACGCCAGTGGCGGGACGTGGTCTGATGCTGATGGTAGTCAAACCCTGGACATGGGCGGTAGTGGCACATCTGGCACTCTCCGCTTCATGTCCAACAAGGGTGAACGCCTGATCGTTGCTGTCGGGGTGCACAACTATAAGCGTTGGTGCGATATCGCGACTGGTCTTGCGCCTGATGCCACGGGTATCGTGGTAAACGGGGAGTACTACAACAGCAGCAAGAGGGCTTATATGAGGGAGAAGCAGTTGTCTCAGTACAGTGTCACCAGTCCTGCGGGTACCAAGGTGACGGTCAAGTACACGGTTGCGGACGGCAATTACCTCCAGGCTGATGTTACCATCGAGTGAAGTGAGTGGATCGTTGACGTTGTTCAAATTGGTCCCCCGAATCATCAGACTGATCATGTCTTCAATAGGTGGCCCCTCGCCGTGCAGTGGAAACCCTACAATGTACGAATAGCGTTTTATTATGATGGATGTAAAATGGTGAAATAGTTTTCAATTTTTCATGTTGCTGATGCCAACCCGCGTACGTGTTTTACTTCCATCGTCGTGATTTAGAAAAGTGGGTTTCTCACTGTACGGCGTTCGCGTCGACAGGTTGTTCGTGGTGATAACCTCTCCCCTGACTACACTCTTGAAGGGGGGTATCCCCATCCCCCTCGTCATCGAACAGACATTGGGTGGGGAGAACGTACTATTGTTGCCCATGGGCAGGTCCGACGATGGTGCTCAGTAAGCCTTACATTTTGGTTCTGCGCCCCGTCCCCTTGCTGATGGCGTACTCTTTGCATGTGTGTAGGACGGTTACATCAAAAGGGTGCGCTTACCTTTGTCCACATGTATCCTGCTATCGAGTGATGATGTTGTGGTTTTGTTGGGGGGAAACTTGACAATAGACCGGAGTGTATGTACGAAACTTACCTGTGAGCTTGCAAAGGGTCCTAAATGGGCGCGCGTATGATATGCATGGATGTGTCCTTGCGAACATTCTCGTTGCCGATGAAACGAATGTAAGATATTAGACGATCGCTCAGACAGCCCAATGGAATCGAAATGTGCATACCAAAATGGCCATGACTGATAGCGGAATAACGACTAGCTAGAGATTGTAATGGGACTGAGTGGAGGCCTAGTTTGAAGCGGGCGAATACGTACGATCAACTTCGCTCTTTGATACATCGGGCGCTCGCACACCGGAATAAGCTTAGCTATCTGGAACCCCAGGCGTGATCGTCTTGCTCCACCAAACGTCAAGACTAGCCGGAGATGTACCGTGGAGCAAGTTACATTCGGCCTGCACTCGTGACCCTCACGGCAGGACCATTGTCATATCGATGAACCGGACCTTTGGGAACCTGTTTCATCGCTTTGTATATCGCGGAGCTGGTGACTGCCAGTGAATGGACTCGGATTAGTATCAAGCATCGCGAATAGTATTATAAAGGGCTCAGTTGAGTTCAACCAAGTTGGGTCACGAGCCTCTCTTCACCAATACAATTCAATGACCGTCTCTTCTGGAAATGCTGATGGGCCCTTTCCTGTAAAGTCCAATTCATCCGTGTCCCAAAACGATCTAGAGGTTGCTTTCTACCATGGGGCTAGCCGCACCAGGGCTCTGCATCGGCGATGGGTCCTTCGTTGATCCACCGTGACGTATTCGAATGTCGAGTCTGCATCTATATGGATGGAGCAGGCCTTCACCTGGTGCCCTGGGTTGCTCGCCATCACGGTCAATACACTTACTAGCCTTGCCAAAACGCTTCCATGGAGGTGGTGAGGATCTTGAACTCAAACTGACAGCATGCTCGAATGATAGGGTCGACAATGAAATGATTGGGGACATTGCCAAAAGCTTCTCCAGTTCAACCGAATAGAACCCGGGCCGAGTGATAATCGGTAGCCGGAGACCTGTCTTAGGCTGTCCAACTCTTCTGTGCGGCTCTAAGTACCCCCAACTATGGCAACACTAACGGGAATCAGTGCCAAAGGCACTAACAAGGGAAGCTGAATCAAGCTCACGAGGTTTCATAGGATCCAAGATGATGGGCATGTGAACTCATACTAGCGCTGGAGTTTATAAAGCCCTCGATCTCCTTCTCCAAACACCAGCCAACCCGCAAACGATCCCACAGCGCATTCATTAACTCTCACAAAGTCAGTCTCTCGAGTCAGTCTTCCGACCTCGTCACTAACTGGCACTGTCATTAGGTACTATCCACCATGTCCTACTCGATCAAACTTCGCATTCACCAGCCCAACATTGCCGGCGGATTCTTCTCCATCGTCGAAAGCACCGTCTGGAACTATGCCAATGGCGGGACGTGGTCTGACGCCGATGGTAATCAAACCCTGACCATGGGTGGTAGTGGCACATCAGGCACTCTTCGCTTCATGTCCGACTCGGGCGAACGCCTGATCGTCGCAATCGGTGTGCACAACTATAAGCGTTGGTGCGACATCGCGACTGGTCTTGCGCCTAATGCCACGGGTGTCGTGGTCAACGGGGAATACTACAACAGCGGCAAGAGGGCTTACATGAGGGAGAAGCAGTTGTCTCAGTACAGTGTCACCAGTCCTGCGGGCACCAAGGTTGCGATCAAGTACACGGTTGCGGACGGCAACTGCCTCGAGGCTGATGTCACCATTGGATGAAGTGAGTCGATCATTGATGTTGTCGCTCCCTCATCCGCAGACTGATCATCGTGTTTTCGATAGGTGGCCCTTCATCGTGTAGCGAGAAACCCTGCAGTGTACGGATAGCATATTGAAGCTAAAAGAATGTGTATATCATGATCATGGTGTATCTTGGATGTAAAAACGGTGGCATGGTTTTCGGTCCTTTGCGATGCAGCACCCGTAAAACTTGCTTCAAGTGCACGAGTAATCCCCATGGACCCACGATTTGAGAGTCAGGCTGGTGTCTCCGCAAGTGTTGCAAAGGCCTCAATGCGAAGGGAAAGCTGCCCTGCGACTGCTGGGTAGATGGGGATAAAACGGATGCTACTGATGCTAGTGGACTGCACGGAAATTGATGAAAGCGCCATTGTGGACATCAAGGAAGCTACTGAATCCGTACATCTTGTTTCTGAGTTGAATGATAGTCGCCAAGTCCTCCAAGGAGCGATATTTGCCCTTGCTCAATTTGACAGACGTCGTGGCATGCTCGATCGAAGATACCGAGACAGGGCAGGGCAGTGGCAGGGCTCAGAAAGTAGGGTTGGTGGTCCAATATAGCCAGAGCCTGAAGCTCGAAGGGACGAGGCGAAGCGAGTGATAGATAGTACCGAGAGTACCGTGACTGTGCAAGGAGTTGCTGGGATTCAAATTTCAAATGTTGGAAGTTCAAGCTGCACGCCGCCATCATGTAGGTGGCATGGCCCACCTTCCGTCTCTCTCCCACTGGCAGTCTCCGCTTGCCCTCCCATCGTCACTATGGCAATATACAACGATTCAGCTGCAGTCTCTCTGGTGAAGATCGCAAAGGCATCACAGCAATTAATCGCTGCCGCATCTACCTATGCAAAGACTGTCAAACACGCCCGAAAGTCTCAGATTCAACTCGAAGGGCAGTTACAACGTATTGTCGCTGCTTCCAATCTCGCGCTCGGGGCCGTCAACAAATCCTCTTCGCTTTCCGACGACCCTCACATCGATCGTCGTCTCGTTGAGTGGCTTTCCAGCAACGAACCCCAGAATTGCTTCGACACGTTGAAGGTGATGGAAAAGTTGCTAAAGGACAGACCCTTGGCACGGCAATTCTTCATCCTTTCTGTATCCAAGGACGACAAAATTTAGGAGGCTACTATGCTCTTCAGTACGCACCGACCCAGTTTTCATTTCTTGCTCACGATGGACATCTGGTGAGTGCCATGATATTGGAACGAGCTTGCCATGACTGCAGCACTCAGGAACCGGGAGAAGGAAGTCGCTCAAGATTGCAAGTCTGATAGCGATGGGGGGCTCAACATTGACAGAAA
>KN819758.1:0-10736 GCA_000827475.1 Paxillus involutus ATCC 200175
AAATGCCAATGGCCAATGGCGAACCGCGAACCACGAACCCCGCACTGTGAGGCAGTCATTCAGATGGCAGAATGAGCGACACAGGCTCCACCGCCGATAGGAAAATGCCAAATGGCCTATGGGCGGCTTCCTGAACGCCATGGCTCGAAATAAATATCTACCAAGTCCTATTTCGCCTATAATTGTGAATGCCGAAGCTGCGAATGAACTATATACATAGCTACAGTGATTAGAAATGACCCATAGGCCCATGGGTGGAATGCCGAGACAACCAACAAGCCCATGGGCCAATGGGCGAAATGCCGAAAGTACCTATGGTGCTTCTTCGATGGGCCCATTGGCCAGAAAGCCCTCCCAGATCCACCAATTTACCTAATTTTCACCCAATGCCCCAATCAGTTGATCACCAAAGGCAAAATGGGCCCATGGGTAATATGCCAATTACCCGATATTGGCCCATGGGTCAATTGCCGAAAAATCAATATGGGCCGACATTGGTTGACCGGTCGACATCCCTATGATATTGAAATTGGTCACCTGGTCGCCTTCCCAAATTTAATGTCTCTTCTTGTGTCAAATGACGGCTCCGATTTCGCAAATATGTCGAGGCTGTCCTGCGAAGAATCTCGCTTCTTCATCTCTGCTCGCCAGCAGTCAAGACGATGGCAAATTCCACCGTATGTGATCAACTGGTGCATTCATTGAAAACCTGGTTTTGACCCATACAAGCCAGTTTCGTGTGGCCACAGAACACCAACATCATGCATCAAGCATGTCTCATCTTCACGTGCCACCGAAGGTTGCAAGAAGGTCCTCCAAAGAGCATCCGCGCTGGCCATCTTCAAGTGAAATAGGTCTGGTATGAAGACGACATGTTGGAAGCGGTCATAGGCTGTTGTTTCGATAGCCCGCCTCTGCTGCACCGCTTGCAGTCACTCTCCTGTGCCCAGGTCACCATGAAAGAGTACAACATACTCCGAGACATCCGGACTCGGGGTGGCGTCATCATCAATCACCGCAGGATCCTCAACACCGCCTTGTTGCATCAGATTGATGACCGATTGTATATTTCCCGTGACCGTGGAGTTACTGACATCCATTGCACGAGCTACAAGGATTGGTGTCCTTTCGACAGGAATTGCCTCAACAACCTCTGGTTCTCTAAGCCGACCTTTGAATTTTGCGAAATATGGAGGGCCATAGTTGACCAGGTCTGACAACATCTTCCACACATTGAATCTTTCCTGACAAGAGAGACTGGCTTCGTTAAGCTGGTCAGGATGTAACTCGAGTAAGTCCTTCCATCCCTTCTGTGGTGGAAGACTTCTCTCGTCAACCCACAGGTTTGACCTCGACTTCTGCCAAAGCAGATGGGAACACCGCAAGTCCTCTTTTTTTATGCCATGTGAAAGTGGGAAAAGCAAGCCGGACGTGAGGTGTTTGAGTGAGTCACTTGATTTTTCCACCGTATGAACGGTTGACTTTAGATCGACATCAAAATTGTCATAGGCATATGCTGTGGTGAGCATCTGGCCTAGTGATTGGATCACATGCTGTGATTTGGTGGAAAGGGATCAAATGGCCGTGTTCACCATGTTAATGGAAACTGAGATGCCCATGCGAGCAAAAGTTTCGATGACCTTTTGCGGCGTGTGCATAGATTGCAAGAAAATGCCAACAACACTCTGCAAGGCATTAGATTTCCGGTTTGTGCTTTGCATCAAGATGCTGAGAATAATAACTTTTTTCTGTGCAGATCGCTGTCGGTCTTCCTTGTCAACACAACTGCGATAACATGCACGAGTTTCATGATCACTTGTCGCCGTGCCGCTCATTTGTTGCCCGTTTTTGATGTTGAGTCCGCTGCACCTCCAAATACTAGGCCCTCGAGCTCCCCTTCTCCAAGCTCTCTCCAGTAACCTTTGTCATTGGCGTCGTCACTTCCTTCACCCCCTCCCATCCTCTGATCTCCGTCCCTATCCAAGTCTAGGTCACAGTGACTCGAAGTCACGCGAGCTGATAGCAAGACACCAAGAAACTTCCAAAGCATTGGTGCCATCTCTTCCATTCCCCTCGCCATATCCTCGATCGAGAACTGCTCTAACTGCTGCACAGAAGTATGTGATACATTAAAGTGCGAGCTGTTCGCTTCTGCTGACAGCGCGCACATCTCGCGTGCATATCCATCCCTCGTAATTTCACCCGCCCAATCTGCTAAGTTCCCTCCTGCAACACTTTGTGGGTGTTTTCGCAGTGCCTCAACAAGTTCCTGCCCATGGCACAACAACTTGAGTGTCTTCGTGTGGTTCTTAAATCGTTGGTCTGTTAAGAGGGAGAGAAAGAATTCAAAGGGCCGTATACCCGAGAACTTGAGCACGTCGAGCACCGATTCGACTTGTTCCGCCGAGGCCATGCCAGTGATTGTCTCGCCGAGTTTTTCGAGTAGCCTATGATATATATTTGAGTTGCTAATATGTATTCCCTTAATTGTTGCCATATTTTCTAGGCTCTGCAGGCAATGGCAGCATGCTGCTGCTGTGGCTGGCGAATGTTTACAAATGTTAAGTTCCAGCTGCTGCTGGAGAGGTCGAGAAATAAGGTTGTGCTGGGATTGAATATTGTATTGTGCATGTGATTCGTTCTAAGAATAACACTACCACTTCAGATTCTACTAAGTCCACCACACCATAGCAGACCAACTCGACCTCTCTAGCAGTGGTGGGAAGGAGCCTGCATCCTTTGCTGCTTTGACCACACTGTTTCTCACAGTGTCAAAACCTTTGTGCTCACTGTGTGCAACAGTGAGCTCAATAATTTCGTTATTTCTCAGCACTTTCAGCTAGTTTTTTAAAATCTACAGTACACATTTGGTATACTATCCCTTACAATGCAGTCAGCAGCACACACCAGTCAGCAGTTTTGCAAAATACACTACTTCCTCACAAATTTTCATTCATCCCCTACCATACACATGGTCTAGTACTAGAACGAAACTACTGCGAGCCTGAACAAAGCCAATCCATGGAGAAATGAGTGAGATCGTTGAAAACATGTGTGTCACGCTAGATGCTCACACTGTTGTCACCTGCTGAGGCAATGCTGCAGCTGAGCTTTAAGTGTTTGTGCCACTAGCCCCTGCCATTTTGGTGACCTGCCAAGCACACCATCGCTGAAGCACTGATACTTGCCATCTCACACTCTGGCTTGAACTCAATAATGTGAAGAAGAGGAAAAACCCATGGAGGTCTGTGGGGCTACAGGCAAGGTTTGTCATCCTTGAAAAGTACTCACGAAAATGTAGTTCTCTTGGAGGACAGACTTTGAAAAGAGCAAGGCAAAGTGGTGTGAGAAGGAGCAGGCAGATACAGAGAAGCAGGCCAAACACAAGGCAGATGACGAAGCACATCTCAACACAAATCAAACGCAACATTAGAAGCAAAATGTTCGATGCGCTCGTGTTAACGTTCCGTTGCAAGGGCGCATATGTCACACTCACTGGGACACTCAGTATCTCACAAGACGGAACAGTTGAAGAGCCCAAGACGAGAACCCAAGAATACCTCGCCGATCACATGCACATTGCCAACAATTCCAATTTGACACACTCTTCAACAGCGGGGGGAAGTCAAAATCCTGCACCCGACTGCAATACTCATGGTTTTCAATCCTTGCTCTCTACGGCTGCGTCTGCCACTACTTCTACATTACCATTTGTCATCTCAAGACGCCCCAAATGGATGAGTTTTTTACGACATAAATATTCCCCCCCTCTCACAACAGCAACACAATACTCAACATAACACATACTTAGACCCTTCCCGTCATCTAATATAGACAAGCAGCCCAACTTTGCCAATGTAAATGCATTTCTTCAACTACTAGTCTAATACCTGGCTAATCAATATCTTATCATGACGGCTGTTTGAACACTGCTGAGCATGCACCAAGCAGAGTCAGATTCAGCATGCGTGATTTTGTGTGACACCTCGTGACATTTGCATGACCACCGACTGCTTTGTGCTGCCGACTGCATTGTAAGGGATAGTATAGTAGTTAAACACCCAAAAACATATTTATATTTATATTTGATTTAAGGACTCTGAGGGTATTTAATGGGGTTTAATAGATTTATACAAGGTTAATTGGGCAAGCTACAGCCAGGACTCTCATGAACCGGGCTTGCTCAAGGCCGGTCCATACTATGATTTGTCTACAAATCACATGCCTCTATGGCATGTGCTCTATGCATCATTGGGTGTCATGGCCCTCTTTTCTCCTGAATCCATTCAGAGTCGTTTTGTCACCTACCTAGCCAGCATGGTGGTTACAGGGGTTCTGCACCCCTCTTAACCTGCTCCTGTCATCTTGCTAGGTAGGACTTCTCCCATTTTCTTTGTAACCTGTTAATCTACTCCTGTCGTCTTGCTAGTGTAACATTATTTATTGTCACCCACCTCTCCCTCTCTACTTCATAGTGTGTCTTCATAATTTGTATTTCTAGGTAGGGTTGATTTGATTTCGCCATTGTTGTCTTTAGGTTGGCTTTTCAGGTTCTCACTTTATACATGGCTGTACTTTTTTTTGTGTGTCAATTCATGTGGCCTCCTCAACTTATGCAGAGGTCAATTTCTCTGGCTATCTCTTTGTTCACCTCATCTGGCCAAGACCAATTAAATACATTTTAGCTACCATGTACCAGATGTGTACTGTAGATTTTAAAAAAACTAGCTGAAAATGCTGAGAAATAACGAAATTATTCAGCTCACTGTTGCACACAGTGAGCACAAAGGTTTTGACACTGTGAGAAACAGTGTGGTCAAAGCAGCAAAGGATGTGGCATGGCTGACACATTTTGTATTTTTATTTTACTTTGTTTGTAATTGAAGAAATATTTTGCTTATGTGATGTGTAGTGGTTTTTGGGGTCCTTGCCACCAGGTTACCTTTTTAGGAGAGGTTTCTTTTTCCCATAGGAGTTTCTCAATAGAATAATCCCCCAGTGGCCTAGCGGTAACCTGACTATTCGCCCAAACCCACAATGAGCACTGTCACAGAGTCTCCTGTACAGCTCGCACAACATTTGGCCATGGAGCAGGGTGAAGTTGTCAAGGTTGGCAGGATGTCTACAAAAGGCTGATGCACAATGATACTATTGTGCCTACGTTAGTGCAAATGTCTGGTACAATGCAAATCTCACAAAACACTATATTCCTAATGGTCTGTGTCCCTATAAAAATTATAGTAGGTCTATTGTAGAGTGCTCAGATAGTATTCAACAAATAAATGGAAGTCGATTTGAAGTTGTGCCCGCAGCGAGACAAAAACCTATGTTTTGCAAAGGGATATGGATTCTCTGATCCCCAGATCCCAAGGATCGGGCTGACAAATCATGAATCTGACACCTGGAGGTCATGGACTATAATATAATGAACTTGTCAGACAAATACAGAACCCAACAACTGACGGTGTAGGGAACCAGAGTTCCCTACACGTGCAACACCGCGCGACGACCCATCCTATGACACCCGCACGTACCCAGCGACCTGCCCATGAGGGTTCCATTCACCCGGGGCTCTCCCTTTCGTTTACAGATCCTCGTGTCCGTCCTCGTACTGCCCGCTCTGCCCATGCCCTCGTCCGGCCGGTAAGTAGTATACCCTCTCTCTCCCGCTCTCTTTCCTTCCTTCATACTTAGTGTTTCGCCCGATACCGCCCGTATATATCAGATCACGTGCCCCTCAACGGGCGTAGTTACGATTACATAAGCCGCCTGCCTGTCAGACAGTCTCGGGCATACCCAGACTATAAAGTCCTGTACGTAGGCACCACGGTGCATCATCTTGCGTCTTAGACTCCCAATTTATTGTTATCAATGATCCCTCGATTCCCATCGCGCGAGACTCCCCTTCAGACATCCGCTTCTAAGTACACTTGGTCTACCTATGCTCGCCCGGACACCGCCCAGCTAAGGTTAGACCCTCTCGCCTCCGGGTTCAGCACCTCACCGCCCGGATTCAACCCACGCGCGTCTCGTAGCCTTAGGATCTCCCGTTCTGCCTCTCTCCTCCTTTAGTCTTGATTTCCTCCCTTCGCTCTTCACTTTCGCCCGATTAACCATCAAGCCCCCTTATTGTTCACTCGAGAGGAAGGGGAGACATATCCTCCGGCCTTTGTGCTCACTGCTTCCCTCAAGGGTCGAACCATTCACCCTACCCCCTCATTCTCTGACTTAGTCTTTCTCTTAGACTAGCTTAGCTGACTACAACCTGATGAAGCTCTAAGAAAGAATCTTGAGGTGCAAGTGATCTGAGCGTGACATGATTGAGCGAAAGGGTGACAAAATTCAATCTCTTGGCGTACCATGAGATCAAACTTACTGGGCAGCTTGTGTGACCCGGACGTGACGAAATTTTGCATTACACCAACAAAAGGCCTCTGGAACTCGGTACATACTTTTCTGAACATCACACAAAGATAGAAATATGGGGAAATTTGTAGGTGATGGGGATACATCTATAGTATAAGTCCCCTGCTTCCGGGACGCCTATTTTCTGTTGTTGAAGTTGTGGAAATGAGTTACTCTTTTTTTTTGCACTAACATAGGCACGAGTAAAAGGCCGAACAATCCTGTGGTCATTGTCAGTTGCGGCAACCCGGAGACTCCACAAGCAGTGGGCAGTACGGACTCCAGGCTATGATTCTCGTGATCCGTCTCAGGCTTTGCGGTTCTCAACGAATAATATAGGATGGACCGATTCGGTCTCACACTGGCACGGTGAGACCGCCTCCGAATATAGTCGGAGTCTAGGTTCATTATATAGGTGCATCGCTTCAAAACTAGGTTGTCATCTGGATAATTTGGAGAACGTACTTTCTAAGCTACTTCCTACTTGCTGTCCACCATTAAATTAGTTTACGAGGATGCGTGGAATTAACAACTGGGTCCCATGCCCGTCTGCGCCGTCGTCCCTGGCATAGTACTCGACTGTTGGCGGGGTTGATAATGTTCGCGTCGGAGGCGCAAGACTCTCTCCCAGGATGATGTAATGGATTTTGGGGTGGGTATAACCAATTTTACCTGTTCCTGTTGCGTTCCTGTTACTCAATATTGTCTGGGGTTACTACGGACAACAAGATGTTTTTGATTCCGAGCGGAGTTTCATGACAACCCATAACCAGCGACACTTATGAAAGAAACCTCCACAGCCCCCGAACCCCATCTCCAAGCCGCTAGCCACCCCAAACGACTGCCTTGCGCTCCTCAACGTCAACGATGACCATTCCAGGTACTCATCCGCCCAAACTGCGCAGGGCGTTCCTTCTCAGCCGTAACCTTCACCCTCTATGTCGTGCCAGAGGCTTCTGAAGCAAGCTGTGTATGCTGAAACCGAACGGCATACAGCTCGTAACACCTCAGCACTTGCGCACGGACGGCGTGGAAACCCCCGAGGGGTTTTGAGATCCAGATTAACCAAGACGTCTCTCCAGACACAGGTCACATTAACACTATGAAGGTGTCGAAAGAACTAGATCGTATCTACCATATAGTAAGTTAGTAAGTTATCAAGTCTACAAGGTAACGTCCAAACCAGAAATGATGCTCCTCACTCCCAACTACGTGACCGCTGCTACTTGTGCAATTTGCTGCTGCTGGCTAAGCGTCTCGATATAGACGAATGTCACTATGATGTAATCCAGAATGTGCGTCACGGAAGGCGAGATCTCAAGGTAAGGTGGGTGAGAGGGCGACCGAATCCCCAAATTGCGATTGTGATATTTCGCCAGTTCGTCTTGCGAGTCTTCATGCTGGAGCTGCACATAGTCGACCAAGGGTTAGTGATAATGCAAGAGTCAGTTGAAAGTGGCTTACAACACAGTTCAGATTCGACGAGCGAAGTTTCCACTTGTACGCACGCCCGTCTGGCCCTATGAAATGACGG
Source organism: Paxillus involutus ATCC 200175 (assembly GCA_000827475.1). Lineage (NCBI taxonomy): Eukaryota > Fungi > Basidiomycota > Agaricomycetes > Boletales > Paxillaceae > Paxillus > Paxillus involutus. The sequence continues at coordinate 7,940 of KN819758.1, forward strand.
GTGCTTTTCGTAGAATTTTATCAGACAAGTACACGAAAGTTTGGAGAAACGTAACGCACGAGGAGAACCATCGCCATGTAAGCATATCATCTGCCTTGATGACCTGACCCCCGAAACGGATCTCGTCACTCTGAAATACATGCCAACTGATTACAGCGAGTTCTTCTGAGCCACCAAGTGAACCGCTAGTATGTTTTCTGATGGTTACGGTCTTTCCAAAAGTAGATGCCTGTGTGGTGTAGAGCACACGCCCCGACTCATCGGCTAGGTCAGCGTTCCGGTAGTCCCAGCTGCTGAAAGTGAGACGCATTATGCAAGGTATGGATATGAAGACCAGGTAGAGACTCGAGATTGCTTGTTTTGGGATCTATTCCTACCTCAGGCCATCTGCCCTTTTATGTGTTCTCGATGAGGCGGTGTGCGGCCGGCAAACATAGAAATGCACCTACCTTGGCATTATGGAGTAGTTTCCAGATTTCGAAAGTCTGTGTAAGCCCGGTTGGGGCAGTGTGGTGAAGGCTGTTGCCAAACTATCGGTCAAGCGTTAGTAATGTACCTACTACTATTAGTGCGAATTCGCACGACGAGCAATGTCACAGAGTCTCCCGTACAGCTTACACAACATTTGGCCATGGAGCAGGGTGAAGTTGTCAAGGTTGGCAGGAGCATCTACAAAAGACTGATGCACGATGATATAACAAGTGGGCCCCGGCGACCTAGCGGTAACCTGACTATTCGCCTAAACTCCCAGTGGGCTGTGCGCTCGGTGCTAGCTACAGGTTGCAGCAGAGGTCCCGGCTGTGCAGGAGTAAAAGGTTGAACAATCTTGTGGACATCGTCAGTCGCGGCAACCCGGAGACTCCACAAGCAGTGGCAGTACGGGCTCCAGGCTATGAATCTCGTGATCCGTCTCAGGTTCTGCGGTTCTCAACGAACAATATAGGACGGACTGATCGGGTCTCACTGGCACGGTGAGACCGCCTCCGAATGAGTCCGGGTCTAAGTTCATTAAGTGCATCGCTTCCAAACTAGATTGACATCTAGATAATTTGGAGAACGTACTTTCTAAGCTACTTCCTACTTGCTGTTCACCATTAAATTAGTTTACGAGGTTAACAACTGGGTCCCATGCCCGTCTGCACCGTCGTCCCTGGCATAGTACTCGACTGTTGGCGGGGTTGATTCCGCTGGTGGCGCAACTCCTCGGCATAAATATGAGTGACTATGATGTGATCCATGATGTGAACAACTGTGGAGGACACATCAAGGTATGGAGGATGGAATTCCTTGAAGATACCGAGATTCTGCTTGTGGAATCTGGCAAGCTTGACGTCCGACCCGGCAGGCTTGAGCTACGATAAAAGGTTGTAACTCTCGGGGTAATTAAAACTCGAAAAGAACTTACCCAGCAATACCTGCCACTGATTTTACATTTGTATGAACAGTTATCAGGACCTGTGAAATAATGGCCACTTTTCCCGTTCACTGTGGAGTACGACTTCAGAACAGTGAACAGACATACTTTTCCCAAGACCGCTTCTCAAGCATGATCTGGGCCGCAACTTCTCGTCCGTTAAATCGAATGATGGTGTCCCCCAGCCAGTGCCATTCAATGACGCCCATCGTTTCCGCTACACTATCATGACCACTCCAATGATACTTGGTAATCGTGGTAATCTTTGTAAAAGCCCAAGGTGTTGAGATTGTGTACAGTTTATGACCTTGTTCGTCGGAGATGTCCGTGTTCAAGTAATCGGTGTCACTGTATATGAGGCGCATATCGGCGGTCGAGTCGATAGGACGTGGGTCTGTGGTTTTCGATCGTCGTGTTGTTGCTCCCTTATAATAGTTTGAGGGGTAGGAACGGAGGCTATGAAAACGTGCGATGAAAACCACAAGAGGCAGTTGGTGGAGGCATTCGCGAGGTCCATTCTACGCAACGACCATGCAGAAGTTCTGATGTTCTGCTTGTACAGGGAGGGTAACATCGACTGGGCTGTACATGGGGGGAGGACCAAGATGACCGTTTAATAGCTATTTGGGCGGTCAGGGGAAATCTGGGCGAGTTGCGGTAACTCAACTACTGACCTGAACTCAGGGTGGGCTGTGCATTGACAGGTACCTGTCAAGTACTTGGTTGAGTTTGACGTGTGTGAGCTACGCTCACCGATTTTGTTAGTCGGGTTTGGTCGCCTGGTGAGTTTGTCACAGATTCGAGCGGGGCCGGCGGGCGGGAGGACAAGGTACCGAGAGCCAGACTGCAGGAGATAGGTGACTAACTGTATCCACATATCTAGCGCCTGTCCGACATCGACACTTGCCATTGCAAGGCATTGATCATGAGCAATTTTGTATGGTTATCGGGTAAAAGGCTAAATGATGCCGGAGTTATCTGAAAATTCCCAAGATCTGCAACTTGCCCTAAATCAAGGACTACGCGCTACAGCCTCGCGTTTAGAATAATCAAAGGTGCTAACAGCACGCCTCTTCACTTCCCTTCCATCTCCTCCTCCTCCGTCCCTCCTTTGAAGCATTAGTTTGCTTCTCTCCTGCGCCCGTCTTTCGTCCTTTAAAACACAATGGCTTCCCAGTTCTCCCAACAATACGCTTGTGAGCTCAGATACCACCAACTATGACTTGCGAGATCGAACATATCATCTGATCACTCTTGTATTCCAGTTCGCGCTCAAAAGAGTCTCGGCCTCGTCGGTGGTACCCCCGACTACCTTCCAGTCCCTGGATTGGTTGGTCCCGACGTTCCAGCTCGCACTTACCACTACAGCAACGATGGAAGTTC
>KN819768.1:0-10549 GCA_000827475.1 Paxillus involutus ATCC 200175
AAGTGGCAGCGCGAGATCGACGAGCATGATCGTCTCGTGGAGGAGCGTCGTAGGCGCGAGGAGGAAGAACGCCAGAAGCTCAATATGTTCTGGGGCCAGGTTGAATCGCACCAGTGCACGACTTATGCGACGAGGGAGTACACGGCGCTTCTCATGAACCTACCCACGACCTGGGAACATCGAGTAGAGGCGTGCAAGGCCACTGCCCTCGAGATTCATGGCGTTTCGTACCTACCCAAGACCTGCGAAGATAAGGTAAATGCCGATATCTAGAGGGTGATTGGAAAGCTAATTTGGCGCAAGGGTCCGGGCGTCGTCCTCGGGCGATGGGAGATCAACCAGAACGAACCGGATTGTGCAACCTTCTGGAACTGGTACAAAGACAAGGTAAGCCCAATTAAGATGCCATTGACGTTGGCCTTCGCATGCTTACTACTTCTGCAGGGGTGCACGTCTCAACAATCTGGAAAGAGGGTAAGCCATGTCTCTGTCAATACATGCAAGGACGTCCTTGTTGATTCCCGCGTCAGCGTATCGAGCATTACTTGGAAAATCTCCCCCACGGCGGCGACTGGAAAGAGTTTTGCGCCACAACACCGGCCAGCTTCCGCGGCATCCACTTCATAGGCGCCCAAGAATGCTTCCAATACGTAGGTCATGATTGAGACAACCTGGATTTGATTGATCTGACCTGTGCGCGCATAGAACCAGGGAACGTACGGGCATTGGGAAATTGATGACAGCAGTTGCTGAAGTCTCGGTGATGAACTCATTTCTACGCTTTTGACCTTGTAAAGCGGCCGTCCTCATTTTCTCGATCTCGCTTTTCTCTTGGTTTCGTGTTTTGTGCCGTTGTAAGATATGAGTTGTTACCGTGTACCCCTCTCGTCAGTCAGTTTGTTACATATTTTGACGACACCCATTGTACATATTTACATGACCATCTAGCAGCAGCACTTACTCCCAACTGTGCGTTTCGTCATACACTTTCTCAGGGGGGAGCATTATGCGGGCCCATAGGTACGAAAGACATAACTATGCGGTCACAGCAAAAGATGATACTATGGGCATATCAAGTGATGCCGATATCTGAATAGACCTTTGACATCATTTGACGACGCCGCATCTGTCCTGCAAATAGCACGACAAATTCGTAGCGTTCCTCCCACTTGCTACGTTCACTCCACCTAGCTAACGCACCCTTGTCCTTCTGACGGCAGCTGACGACGCCCAGATTGGGGTTGGGCATGAGCACGATGGCGTTGAGTCTATTAGGTCTCCTAAATGGCAGTTGGATACTGCGTAAGCCAGTATGTTAGCCAGTAACTTGTGAGATATCATGCTGTATGTTGGATGCACCGGTCTGCAGGCCTAGTAAGGGTCGAGCTCATAACAGATATCATGAGAGGTGTCGAGAAGATCTATTGAGTCCCTTGTGGATATACTGACTTTTCTGGATGGTCTCGGAGACTTTTGATTTGATACGCGTTCGATCGTGTCTTGGAGGCATTCTTGCAAGTCGGCTGCGAACAGAGAGACGCGTATAGAATTCGCTGATGAACTGCGTGAATATCGTCGCAGCATCGTGTCAATTGAGACATTCGTCGGCGATGTACCTTCTTCGGCTTTGCTGCTGCTATCTAGAAATCACGAACATTCCTCTTTCTCTTTCCCCCACCACGTCAATGGCGTGACCCCGTTCATTCTGCGGCCATCGACAATGAGGAGGTCCGAACGGATGGCCTTGCCGACTGCCAGTTCCCAACGCCCACACAGCGATCAGTACGTGCCCCAGGGAAGCCGTCATGAGCTACACGACCTCCAGATTCGACTTTCATGTTAGACATGACTACGGTTGTGTTGGACGCCTCCGACCAGCATGGCTAGAGGCCAGGCGCTGCTGCGTTCGCCAGCATGCTAGCTCGTCATGTGCGGTATCACGATGATCAGAAGAACGTCAGAAATGTGGAGCTGGAGCATTTCGGTCAGATAACCGACGAGGCAAGTCTCGGTGTCACCAAGATGATGTGCGATGTTTCAACCTAGGATGCCGTCAGCATCCGTGTACAACGGACATGGTTCACTGACTTGATGATGTCAGGATCAGTCCGCCTTGCTGGCTTCGAAGCAGTAGATCCCTGTGGGCGTAGCGTAGCTATCAAAAAAGCTCTTCGCCAAAGTCTGTATATGAGAGGACAAGATATCAGCCGGGGCTTCGAATCACCGTGTCGTACCACATGGACGTACCTGACGAAGCTCTGAGGTACAAGGGCTCATATTTCATGCCAGAACACAAGAGTGCATTTCTGTGTCGACGTGAGGGGAAATCAAATGAGGAAATGATCAGTTGTTTCGTCGTAGCGAGATATCTTCAAGTTCGTGCATACTAGGCAACTTTGTGCGGAAGGCAACTGCAGGCCCATCGGTTCGAAAAATAGAACTGCTCTTCAAGCTGACGGTCACGGCGGGATAACCTGACACAGATCGAGTGAGGACGATAGTGAACAAACAGTCGACACCATTGACGACGCCGCATCCACTTGGGAATAGCAAGACAAGTTCACAGTGTTTTCACAATTGACACGTTCGCTTGACCCAGCCCACGATCTCGTCGCCCTGCGGCTACTGCTGACGATATTTAGAACACCACCTTGCGTACGGTCAGAGGCTGGAAAGATACTTGAATAGTGGGGGACGTTTCCGTGTCTGGCGAGAGAATGGCGAGGTGATTGACCAGGGATGCACCTTGTTCCTGGTGGCATCTTGGTGGCGGGTTTGTAGAACCGTCAGGGTGTCTTCAGAGCAGAGATAATCGGACGTGCATGGAGTGACAACGATACCTACAGGCATGTTGCATCAATACACTGTCAGCGGGGACGTAAAACCTAGCAGGGTTGGAACGTTGGCGACGCATCTCTCATGGAAATATAAATATAATGACACTGACAAGTTCGTAGCGTTCCTTTCGCAGTGCCACTTCCCACGTGAGCTTCGCTCAACCATTGCCCGCCCATCCCCCGAATACTGTGGCCATCATACGGCACTTGTCAGGCATCAGGTGAAGGTTAGCGGAAGCGCCCAGACGCCAAGGATGCTATGCGGCTTCCTGTGAAGATGAAGCACAGCAGCGGGAATAGTGTGTTAAACGGACGAAAAGGACGTGCCATAAAAGATCACGAAACCTTCTCCCTTTCCCTGTTTTTGAGGCTAATTCTTGGTGCCCAGTGTCACCGAGATGATGATCAGTGCTATAATCTCAACTTAGGATGCCGTCAGTATCCATGAACAGCATCAGAGACAATATGGTTCACCGACTTGAAGATGTTGGGATCAGTTCGCATTGCTGGTTTCGAAATAGTATATCCCCATTGCCGCGGCGTAGCTACCAAGAAAGCTCGTCAACGAAGTCTGGTTGAGGCTTAGAATTGCGCTGTGTCGTACGACACGGACGTACCTAACGAAGCTCTGGAGATACAAAGGCTCGTACTTCATCCCGGAACATGAGGGTCAGCATCAACATCGTTCGACGACGCCACATCTATCCAGGAAATAACATGACAATTTCGTAGCCATTCTCTCACTTGCCATATTCACTTCGCCCAGCTAACGACCTCGTCGCCCTGTGACTACTGCTGACGATATCCAGAACGAGGCAGTGGAGTCAGATACCTCCATCGCATCTTGTTGGCCTGTTGTAGAGACCATACCGGCAAACACCGACAAACGTGTCATCGACGACCACGGGTACAGGGTTGGGGAGAAGTGTGCAGAATTTATTACCTTGACCATTAACTCTGTTGAGGAGGCTATGGTACAACATTCGTCAGGCCCATCAGGTGGTGGGTGTTAGCAGAAGCGCCCAGGTCCCAAGGAGGCTATGTGGCTTCCTGTGCAGATGAAGCATAGCAACGGGTAAATCTTGGGTAAAGCGGACGAAAGACCTCGAAGATTTCGCCCTTACCCCGCACCATCTTCCGTCTCTCACTATATCAGGTTGCAGAGAGATATGTCGCGGCTTTACGATACTGCGAGGTGGGCATACTGGCGCGTTAGAGGGATCCCACTGCCGCCATTGGTGCTGTTTGATCATACGCGTGCGATACGGTCTGTCGCATTTCTGCCCGATGGCAAGCAGGTGGTCAGTGGCTCTGAGGACAGGAGCATTCGAGCATGGAAGGTAGAAGATGGTGATGAAGCAGGGAGGGTCACAGTGATGAAGGAGGAAGGTGTTGTGGTGGCAGTCGCTGTATCAAGTGATGGTCAGTGGATAGCTAGTGGAGGGGAGATGAAGACCATCACGATTTGGAATGCAAAGGCCCACGGAAAGGTCGTCGAATGGTCGGGACACACGAATTGGGTTGAGTCATTGGCATTCTCCCCAGACTCTGCGAGGGTGGTTAGTGGATCACTTGACAAGACGGTGATTGTTTGGAGCACGACAACGGGCGAACGGGTCACAGATCCTCTCAGAGGACATTTCTTTGGCGTTTGGTGTGCCAAGTTTTCATCAGATGGGAATAGAGTTGCCAGTTGCGACGGGTTCGACCTCCGCATCTGGGACAGCCACATCGGTGAACTCACCATTCCTCCGATTCAAGCGGAGGCACGGTCACTTGCATGGACACCGAATGGCCAGCAACTCATCGCTGGGTGCGAGGACGGTTCAATCAAATGCTTTGATACCTCGACTGGCTCACTCCTCGCAGAATGGAATGGTCACACCGATGTCGTTCGCTCTATCGTAGTTGCATGCAATGGCAGGTTCTTTGCGTCTGGCTCAAATGACAAAACGGTCCGTCTTTGGGACACCACTACACGCCGACAACAACTTGGTCCTGCCCTTCCTCATGACCGCTGCGTAGGTTCGGTAGCTCTTTCGCCTGATTGTCGCCATCTCATGAGTGGGGGAAACGACAAGAAAGTTCGCGTCTGGAACCTCCAACGCATTGTTCCTGAATCCCTCCTCGGGAGCACCTCGGCGAACGTGCGTGTCTATCTGTCCACAGCGCTCTGTTAACTCACGCGTGTTGCCCCCCAGCCAGCAGATGTGAGTTTTCACATTTCAATACGTCCTTCTCACGTTCATGTGTTTGCAGGTCCACAACGAGACTGATTCACAACAAGTATTTAATGTACGTGCAGCGCAAATTGTCTGAAACTCCACTCAGGCTGCTTCTGACAATCATCTCGTGACACTGTACAGCCTCCCCAAAAAAACTCGCTCGACCCGTGCAATGGCAAGGACAACATCAACAACGAGAGGGTGGCGAAGAAGGATGACTCAAAGGGGGCCGACATCACATTGCAGAGGTGTCCCAGCGAATCGTCATCCCTATGCAGGTTCCTCGATGTAAGTCTTCCTTCACGATAATGCAAAAACCTGTCCTCATTCCTCCAGGCTTCTGCAGTACCTGTCGGAAGAGCTGATGAAATGTCCGATGCACGGTACTCCGACTTCTTCAGGAACGATTCACCTGATGTTCGTGATTTCGTGTCAATTTTCATTTTCATTTTCATACTATGTCTTGTGTAGGACCTGCCTCCGGTTGACGAACCACCAAGGAAACACTTTTCCAAGTTCCTCCACAAATTCAGTCGGAAGAAGAAAGATCGAGATGCCGAAGTACGTTCACACATCTACCACTTGTGTACTCGATCACGACGTGACTTGCCTCTATGCAGACGCAGCCGGAACCTCAACACCCAGGTGCGGGAGCAGAAGCAGAACATCCTGTAGATGTAAGAGGGTTCCTTCGTTCCAGAACCATGTGCCATGCTAATGGCAGTTCAAGCTTCAACCTGCCACGTCTCTCGAAGAGCTCACTGCAACGAACAAGGGGAAAGAAAAGGAATCCAACCCTGATACCGCTCCTGCAGAACATAGCACTCGAACGCCTGAACCTCGTCCTGCCGCCTCTGCAAGTCATAGCGAGCATAAAACTCGCAGTCGAGTCGACCGCATCCGCCAAGCTATCACGCGACGCCGCGACGGATCTGCTGCGCGAATACGCGACCGCTTGAAAGTGACCCCCGTCGCGTACGGTAAACTAACCGAGGTGTGTAGTCGTTTCCCCTCGTTGTCCTCCTGCGCGAGAATCTGACAACCTCGCGATTCATGTGCAGCGTCAGGTTGCCGCCAAGTATGTTCCGAGGAAAAGATGGAAGGGCAAGTTAAAAAAGGTCGAGGAAACCTCACAGGCGGAGGCGGGTCCATCGACAATCACTACTACATCACAACAAAAGGATGACAATTCCAACAACTCTGACTCGGACGAGGAAGTCGCCGAGGAGGATGAAGATGTGGAGGCCTCTTGGTGTAGAGTGCTGTTTTACTTGATCTGTTATTGTGGTCGTACGTCTTTCCCTTTTCTGCTGTTTTCCCTTTCGCTGATGCTGGTTTTTTTTATGTAGGAGATCCGTACCTCTACGACTAAGTTTCGTGTTCGGTCGAGAGGTGCTCTCCTTCGCTGTAGTTTCCTTGCACTTCCCCTTCGTCTTAACTTCCGTCGTGGTCTCAGACGTTCTGTCGTCGTAGATGATGCTCCGTCATTACGGACGACCGCACAATTTTTTTTTCTGATACCGTGTACCAAACACCTAGTTAACCAGAGGCATGACCCTTGTAATGAGGCATGTAGTTTCATCATTCTCGGACATCAGATCGTACAAACTAGACGTTTCATACGTCCATGCTACGCTCGTTACCCTCGACGCGGTGTACATACAGCACCAATTTGAATAATGCGACATCTGCGACGGTTTGGGCACCCATCGTCAGCCACTAGCTTCCTCATCGCAAATGACAGGGCCGCTCAGCAGGTAGAATCTATTCTTTCGGAATACCCAATCCATGGGGTTGAGAGTTGCGGCGTAGTTCTTGACGAGGACGTGACCCGGGTGTGGAAATTTCGTTTGCGAAGCGATCGAGAAGGGATGCACCTTGCTTCTCGTGGGTTAGCGCAGAATTTATTGTGGAAATAGTAGAATGATACTGACAGGTTCGTAGCGCTCCTTCCACTTCCCACGTGAGGTTAGCCCAACCATTGACCACTTGTCGCCCCGAATGCTATACAGCCATCAGTACGACGTCGCGCAGAAGTCCGAAGGATCTATACTATAATCAAGTTAGCTGTGTTGAGAAGGTTCACTTGTCAGGCATCAGGTACCAGGGTGGCTATGTGGCTTCCTGTGAAGATGAAGCACAGCAGTGAGGAATGTAGCTTAAACAGACGAAAACGACGTGCCTGAAAGGTCTTGAAACCTTCTCACTTCACCTTTCGTGCCCTCTTCCGTCTCGCACTATACTGGGCTGTAAACAGATATGGTGTGGCTCTACAATACAGCAAAGAAGGCATACCAGCGCGTTAGAGGGCTTCCACTACCGCCGTTGGTACTGCATGGCCATACGGATTTGATACGGTCGGTTACGTTTCTCCCCGATGGCGAGCAGGTGATCACTGGGTCCAACGATGGTAGTATTCGGGCATGGCGGATGGAAGACGCTGAGCAGCCTGAGGTGGAGACGCTGACGAGGGGGGGAGATTGGGTGTTGGCAGTCGCTGCGTCAAGTGATGGTCATTGGATAGCCACCGCAGGAAACACAGATATTGTCACGATTTGGAATGCAACGACTCACGAAGAAGTCGTCGCGTTGGAGGGACACACAAATTGGGTCAGGTCATTGGCATTCTCCCCCGATTCGGCGAGGGTAGTGAGTGGATCGGATGACAAGACAGTGATTGTATGGAGCACGACGACGGGCGAACGACTCGCAGGTCCTCTCAGAGGACAAACCGACGACGGAGTCCATTGTGTCCAGTTCTCTCCAGATGGGGATAGAATTGCCAGTTGCGGGAGTGACCTACGCATCTGGCACAGCCACAGCAGCGAACTCATCATTCCTCCTATTCAAGTTTTGGCACGGTCACTTGCATGGGTGCTGGGACGGTTCCATCAAATTCTTTGATGCCTCAATCGGCTCTCTACTCGCAGAAGGGAAGGGCTGCACCAGCTACGTCAACTCCATTACAGTCTCGCCGAATGGCAATTTCTTCACATCTGCTTCACATGACAGAACTGTCCGTCTCTGGGACATGGCTACACAACAACAGATTGCCCCTTCCCTTCAACACGACCACAATGTAAACTCCGTGGCTCTTGACAAAATACAGTGAGCTCCGGAATCCGATAACCCGATGCGCAGCCACGATAGCCCGATGCGGAATCCGATAGTCCGGTGCGCAGCCACAGGAACCCGGAATCCATAGTTCCACTCGGAACCTGTTTGGAATCCTATCGGACTATCGTCCCATTATCTCGGACATGTCCCATTACTCCTGAGCTTTTGGGAGCATTCCTATTCCTATCCTACATCGCCTAAACTTCCCATTCCACGTTCCTATATTTATTCCTGATCTCCTGTCATACTTAGCGAGCACTTCTCTGCCCATTATATATATATCCTTTCTTTTCCTTCGGATTCCTCAGTCGTTCTTTGCCCTCCTTAGGCAGCGACTGAGGTGAGTTCCTTTATACCTATTTACTACCCCTAGCTAATTCCGAGTAGTCTGGGCAATCCCTGCCCTTCCATAGGTGAATATAGTCGTTCTTTGCCCTCCTTAGGCAGCGACTGAGTCTGGGCAATCCCTGCCCTTCCATAGTTTTTGTCAGCTCTTTCTCCAGATGGTCACCATCTCGCCAGTGGGGGAGACGACAACATTCTTTGCATGCTGGTGCCTGTGAGGCATCGTTCCCGAGTCCCTGCTCCAGAACACCCCGATGAATGCAGTGTGTGTGTCATGTCCCGTGACATTCCCACCCTATTCAACCCATTTCTGACACATTCCGACATATCCCGACACATCCCAACATCTCCAATTCATACTTAGAACTATTTCTTCTGTTTCTCTATTCCGTTTCCCCGATCCCTGATCCCGAGTCTTCGGACTTGTATTAGTAATTATATCCGTCTTATGTCCATCTCCATTCCTGTTCCTATTTGTTTGTCATATGCTTACCAACCCCACGTTCCATTTGTCATCCTCGCGCCATTCACTTTGTAATCCCGATCACAGCCCTTCCTACTGCGCGTTATCTTCTTCCTTAGTGGAGATGAGTGAAATGCCTAATGTTAGACTAGCAGCTGAGTCCTAGACGTTCCTATCTTCCACAGGTCACGGTCAGCGGTTCGTTAAAACAACAACACAAAACTAACTAAAACTAAAACTACAAAAGGCTGATAACGTGGGTGTTCGTTGCAAGGTGATGGTATTTGCGCTGCTAAATGCTTCACAAATATCTCTCGGATGGTTGGGTTCAACAGGTAGCGAAGGCTTGTAAAGCTTTGCTAGAGAACAAATGGATGGTTTCCTTGACACGTAACGGTATATGGAGTCTTAGAAAAGTGGTGATAGACGGGTTCTATCTTGAAACAGGGATGGGTTAGGGACTTTGTGGACAAGAAATGGGCTCCTTAGACACAGTCTACAGCCTACTAACTTCGTTCCTTTGACTGGCTTAGCGTTGACTATCGAACTGCTTGACCTATAGCACTCTCTGGCTAATATTGGGTCACTGAGCAGCTAGTACTAGCGATTACAGTGCTTAGGTGTTATGAAGCGCTTAGTAGCTTAGTTCAGGTCGATTAGGACTGGCAGGGACTAACAGTATAGAACCCTAGCTTAGTTCTTAGTCGCACTTAGAGGGAGACTTGCGAAGTCACACTCAGACAGGGATAATTTACAGTATAACTGGGGAATATTATTTTTCAACTGCCAAATTGGTACCCTTTATATACTACTTGGAGGTGGCTATGCTGCCTAATCCGGTCAGGGGTATAATTTGGCTATATCTAGCTATGTACCTTGATAAAACCATTTAAAGGTGCTCTGGTACCTTCATAATACTACTTAGAGGCATGCCGTGTGGTACTGGGGTGGGCTGTGCTTCCTCATAGGACAGTGCCAAGCCTTTGCTGAGTAATGCCAAGCAGGTTGAGTCAGTGTGAGTCAGAGTGAGTCAGAGTGAGTCAGATAATGACAGGTGGCTGTTCGGCAGCTGTCAGCTGTCAGAACTGTCATTCTGGACAGGCACTGCTGTCCCTGGCAGGCACATCTGTCAGATGTCAGGTCCCTGTGGCTGTGAAGGGCCTGTCAATGTTGACATCATGTTTAAGTAAGCCTCAAGACTATATATGGAAGGGTAAAATATTAAAATGCTAGATAAGTGACATTGTCGGGTAGTAACTCAATAGGAGGTCCTAAATAACCAAGAAAAATATGGTTATGTGTGTAATGACAATCTCTTTCCAGTGGTGAAGGTTATAGAGCTGGAAAGTCGCATACTAAGAAGTTATAAGGGAAATACATCCTACGCTCTTGGCATTTCCGCTTTAAGTGACGGTTTGCTCTGGGGTATATGCATATGGGATGTACTAATATGTGGTACAAGTTGTAGGTCTAGCACATTGCATGCTATGGAGTTATAATGAAAATACACTGTACACTCCTGGTGTTTCTGCTTGGAGTGATGCTCTGCTCTGGTGTACAAG
>KN819775.1:0-10396 GCA_000827475.1 Paxillus involutus ATCC 200175
ATGCGCAGGGTGTAGACCCTACAAGCTCCACCATATTGAACGCGCTTGTAACCTTTGTGTGAGTCTTGCTTCCGTCGCAGCGTGCGTGGAGCCCTGACACTCCCACAGCTCCTGTCTCATCGCGTTCCAGAACATCGTGCCCGTCTCACTCTTCATTTCGATTGAGATCGTTAAGACCATCCAAGCATATTTCATCGCGCAAGACCTCGACATGTACTACAAACCCTTTAACACCTCCTGTGTTCCGAAGAACTGGGGTATCTCCGACGACCTCGGCCAGATAGAGTACATTTTCTCCGACAAGACCGGCACGCTCACCCAGAACGTCATGGAATTCCAGAAATGTTCCATTCAGGGAGTCGTTTACGGGGAGGGCATTACGGAGGCACAACGCGGAGCTGCAACACGGGAGGGAAGAGCGGACGCAGTTGAGCCAGAGGAGCTTGCGCGGAAGCTAGCTGTGCTCAAAGATGAGATGGTAGCCAAGCTCACTAAGCTCTTCAAGAACCGTTATGCCAAAATCGACAAGCTCACACTCGTCTCTCCAAAACTTGCCGAAGACCTCTCAGACCGCTCTACAGATCAGGCAGGACACATCATTGCGTTCTTCCGCGCACTGGCAGTATGTCATACTGTCCTTGCGGAAAAGTCGCAGCCGACGGAGAAGCCTTATCAGCTGGAGTACAAGGCTGAGTCACCTGATGAAGCCGCGCTCGTGGCTGCTGCAAGGGACGTCGGCTTCCCATTCGTCGGAAAGTCGAAGGATACGATCGACATCGAGGTTCTAGGCCAGCCAGAGCGATATACCTGGTTGAAGACGATCGAGTTCAGCAGCTCGCGAAAACGGATGAGCGTTATCGTGCGCGCCCCTGATGGCCGGATCATCCTATACTGCAAGGGCGCCGACTCCGTCATCTACCAGCGACTTTTGCCCGGCGTTGACCCTGCTCTGGAGGAGAAGACGACCAAGGACATGGACTCGTTCGCGAACGGAGGATTGAGGACGCTGTGTATCGCCTATAGAGTGCTGACAGAGGAACATTTCTTGACGTGGTCGAGAACTTATGACGCGGCATTTGCTGCGACAGAGAATAGGGACGAGGAGTTGGAAAAGGCCGCTTCGAGTATTGAACAGGAACTTCTCCTTCTTGGGGCTACTGCTCTGGAGGACAAGCTGCAGGAGGGTGTCCCGGAAGCTATCGAGACACTGCATCGCGCAGGTATCAAGTTGTGGATTCTCACAGGTAAGCGTGTTTGTAAGTAGATGACCTCAACGAGCTAATCCGCCCACTTTTCAGGTGACAAGCTACAGACGGCCATCGAGATCGGTTTCAGCTGCAATTTGCTCAAGCAAGATATGGATGTCATGATCCTCTCATCTGACACGCATGAGGGAACCCGCGCACAAATAGAAGCGGGCCTCAACAAAATTGCATCCGCAAACGGCCCACCATCACTTTCTCCACAAAAACGTGGCTTCGTTCCTGGCGCACAAGCTGCGTTTGCTGTTGTCATTGATGGTGAAACTTTACGGCATGCTCTATCCCCGGAGCTCAAACCCTTGTTCCTCAATCTTGGTACTCAATGCGAAACTGTTGTCTGCTGTCGAGTCTCGCCGGCCCAAAAGGCTTTGACAGTGAAGCTGGTATGATTGCCTTTCGTTTAAGAAGCTCGACGCTCACAAGCTGCCTAGGTTAAGGAGGGCCGTAATGCCATGACCTTGTCGATTGGTGATGGTGCAAACGATGTGGCTATGATCCAAGAGGCCAACGTTGGTTGCGGTCTGCTAGGTCATGAGGGTTCGCAAGCTGCGATGTCAGCAGATTATGCCTTTGGTCAATTCAGGTTCTTGACGAAGCTGCTACTTGTTCACGGGCGGTGGTCGTATCAACGTATCGCCGACATGCATAGCAACTTCTTCTATAAGGTTTGTCTGTTGGTAGTTTTGTGGATTTGTACTGAAAGAATTGCGCAGAACGTCATTTGGACATTGGCCATGTTCTGGTACCTGCTTTACTGCTAGTAAGTAATTCACATCGTGACACCAAAGTGTCATACTTAGCTTTTCTCTTGGATAGCTTCGACGCGACGTACTTGTATGACTACAGCTTCATCCTCCTTTACAATTTGGTTTTCACATCGCTGCCTGTGATTGTGCTTGGAGGTAGGAGCTTCTGTCTTCCTGATGGGATTCATGATTGTCTCACGCCTGGCCACCAGCGTTCGATCAGGACATAAACGCGAAAGCAGCCTTGGCCTTCCCTGAACTATACATCCGCGGCATTCGCGGTCTAGAATATACCCGGTTGAAATTCTGGTCCTACATGCTAGACGGTCTCTATCAGTCTGCCGTCGTGTTCTTCATTCCATATCTCGTCTGGTCCCTCGGTCTAGCGACTTCGTGGAATGGCAAAGGAATCGATTCCCTAGCAGACTTCGGCACAACCGTCGCGGTCACTGCTATCTTTGCAGCAAATACCTACGTCGGATTAAGTACTAACTAGTGCGTCACTTTTCTTTTTTCGTTCATTCTGGACGCTGAACACGTGTTCTTAGCTGGACTTTCATCACGTGGATCGTTGTCATCGGGTCCACGCTCGTGATGGTGCTGTGGGTTGTGATCTATTCGTTCCTCCCGGCCAACAACTTTTTCTCGAGCACTGCTTCTTTCGTGGACGAAGTGGAGGTGCTGTTCAGCAATGTCACGTTCTGGGTCACCGTCGTATTTTCGGCGTTGGTTGCGCTAGGTGAGTGGAGCGAGTGCCAACGGCGGGTTGATCTAATCCCGCCTTAGCTCCTCGGTTCATCTACAAGTTCGTCTCTGCGACGTACATGCCTCTTGACAAAGACATCGTTCGGGAGATGTGGGTGCTCGGCGACCTGAAAGATCGGTTGGGAATCACGCATCGAAAAGCTTCCAAGAACAAACACAACGCCGATCTCGAGACGGCTCCCATGTTCCGTGAACTACACGCTCGTTCAACCTCTGAGCTAACTCTGGGACATGCATACGAACCTACAGCGCTACCGGCCGAGCCCGAGGAGAGTCCAGCTAGATCCGGTAACAAATCTGTTGCACGCAATGACACTTCAGATGCATTGGTTCAGCTTGGATCGTCGGACCCTGCATCCCAACAGGTCGCTGAGCGGTCTGGTGCTTCACCTCCCTCGACTCCATCGCCACACCCTTCGTACTACTCAATGTCTGATATACCAATACCCTCGCCAGTACCCCCATCACTCTACCGTTACCCAAATGGTGAAATCACCGACAAACCCCCCTCCCGCCCTGCCTCCCGCACCTCACGCAGTGTAACGCCGAGTTCTGCGCCTCCGCTCCCAGAGCTCAGCTTCTCACCAGCTTCCTCGTCGGTAGCTCACCCAAACACCGCTTTTTCAGAATCTTTCGAATTGCAAGTTCGGCACCAGTCTTCGCATTCTCGGTCGTGGTCACAGGGCCATGGGCAATATTTACCGCCAGATACTATAACTGTTCCGGATCATTCCCGACATCAAAGCAGTGACTCCTCACCGTATGTGCCTTCCGCTGCTCTCAACTCTCCCTACATGGCTGTTGGCGATGGTGGATACCAATCAGAAGGAGAGGTATCTCAACCGTGGTCAGGCGGTCATGCGTTATGAGCGGGGACTGAAGAGAGGACTGTGTCAGGTTCTGTATCATATGGGGAGAAGATCTGTCTACGTATACTGTTGTACTTGCTTTTTCTTTCCCGTGTTTGCTTGCTGCTCTCTTTTTCCGTAGCTTACACAGACCCCCTCCCCCACTGAGGATTCGGAACATTGCGAATGATCTTTTCTTGTTTCTTTCTTCTTCTTTTCTTTCCTTTACGTTTTTCGTTTTTCGCTAGTAACATACGCATTTTGCATGGACCTAGTTTCACTAGCTGAGCTATCGCAGGAGAGCCTATTTATTTACACAATTTTAACTCGTGTTTCTTTCGTGATGGGCTCCGAGCCTCGCTGACGGTCACCTCGAGCGCCCATCAATATTGATAACTCTGATATGTTTTGAATAATTGCGATAGAGAAACCCGTTGTGAGGTGTGAACGGGGTGTGTAATGTATTGCCCAAGAACTGCACAAAGACGTAAAGAACTGGTGTTGGGAGAAATACCGTAGCAAGAAACTATAGGTGGGGTATATAAGTTGTCCAAGACACCGTTTCGTAGGCACTAGCTGGGAGGTCCCGTAGGCTCGTAAACGTCAGAATCAAAAGGCCGAGACGAGCGCACCAGGCAAAATACCCCAGCAGGAAGAGGATATATGACGCAAGGGGATCAAATCTTGCCACACTGCGCGGAAGAACACGAGGTGATAGGAGTCTACTCGAGATCAAAGTAAGGGGTGATAGGACGCCAGTGATGATCAAAGTAAGGGAAGCGAAACGCCACATCATCTTCTCTAATTGGTTTGGGAATTGGAAGTCCCACGCAACTAGGTGCAGTGCGCCGAAAATCACCCAAGAAAGGGACAATGCCAAAACACTATATGTGTGGTCAAAGTGATCGAGCTGTCCAAACCGCCCCCACAGCCCCAATAAAAAACGATTTTCGGTGAAAGGAGGCTCCTGGCGATGCAGAATGTCAGTACTATGTCGGATGTCACCGACATTGAAAATCGAACCTCGTTCAACAAAGGTTCATGTCTGTCACCATCTAGGGAACTGTATTAACATGTAAGAAGAACCAGTCAGCATCAGGACCTTCGGTAGATTGGATTTGTGACGAACTGGCTTGGCCCTCGTGCGTCCTCCGCCACTGGAGTGTGCACCAAGTAGAAAGTATGAGGATGGCGAGGGGCCATCGGCTTGCTCCACCAGAAATAAAACACAGGGAAGCTCATAGCTGCCATGGCGAGGGTGTCAATTTCAATAAGCGTTATGGCAAGATGTTTCGCGTGACGAACAGAAACCTGGAGAGTCAACCACGATAGTTGTAGGATGAGGAGGGCTTTTCCTAGGCCATCTGATTTACTCTTGTCATTTATTTCATCCTCTGTAATGATTGGATTCATGAGCCTGAATTTCTTGTCTCTGAGGCGACGCAGATCACGTCGTGTTCTCAGCACCGTTCGTTCCGTGCCATCCTGGAGAATGAAACCCCCATGAGCGCAAAGAGGCCGTGAGTGCGTGTCCATTTGTAGTCTGACGCATGCCGCCCGTCAGGTCTGTCGTCTGTTTGGATGGATGATGGAGGGAATGTCCCGTGGAAATCTTGCTTGATCATGCCAGCATACTTCCATTCTGCGCAGGCACGCATGACGAAGGCTTCTGGGCTGAGGAAGGCCAGGAGCATCAAGCGGGCATGGCCATGCACACGTATGTACCATGTTCGGTTAAAGGCGACGGGCGGATGGATCGTATTCCACGTGGCGATGATGAACATGAGTGCGCAGCTGCCAAGAACACTCCAGACGCTCCTGTAGTTGCAGGAGGTGGCATCACAGGCGAGGGGGGCGGAGGTGGTGTTGGTTGACGCAGCTTCAGCAAGCTGGCCGAGATGTGAAAAGCCAAGTAAGAGAGGTAGCATAATGATCGGTGAAAGTGGTTATCGATTCCGAGCGTGGAACTGGCCTTAAGTATAGGCACAAGAGGGTTCGACATCCTCCCAGCAACCCACCGTGCGTGTATCATCAATCAATACATAACTAGCGGGGGTGTCGCCAATTTCGGGTACTTAGATGGGTGGGTAGACAGGTTGGCGGCGGTTACCAGGGCATTCCATTTGGGGATGTCCGTCCCTTCCTCAACGCTGATTCCTTGCAGGCTTCAACTGTTTCACTACCCACGGTCGCTCGCGATACCCGGGCCTCCACATTTGGGCACGAAATACCGGAAACCGAATTCCCGTCAGATTTCCTCCAACTGGCCGCTATCTTCTCGTGGAAGCGGAAAAGCAGATTTATTAACGCCGGCTTCAACGAAGTGGTAGTGAACGAGGCAACCGTCGAGGTTAGTTGCATTGTACAACGCGCAACTTGCACTTCTTTTGACAAGCCTCCTTCCAGACCTTGGCGAAACGCAGGATTAGCGCCCCAGATCGTCCGCTCATTAGGATATCATCAACCTTCTTCTGGCGCCTTTCTTCAGATTACGACCTTGCCCCTTCTAACTTTGCTGGAGCGTGCAAAGGCCTTCGAGACTGAGCCCGGTGCGGTGCTAGAAATCTCATATTCCCCTATAAAAGTGGGACAGCAGGTTCAGAAGTAAGCACGGCGTGTTCTCTGTAGATGCGTCCACTGAGGAAGTGTTCTAGTGAAGTCGAACACATCGCCCATATGGCCTGATCGGAATGACTACTTGCGTTTCGCAATTGTAAGGGATAATTTGATCACGTTATATGGTATCTAGATGCGCTGGGTTATCCACATGATCAGTCCATGCCAACCTCAGTGTGAGCACCACGGATACACACAGAATGAGTATGGGTTTGGTCGAAGTTGAATTCAACGAGAAGTTCTGGGGTAAGGATAGGTAGCATCTCCCACTCTGCCTGGGGATCCGAAAGCGCTGTGATATCACCGCCAGCACCCATGACCCATTCTTCAACGTGAGCATCAGGGTCAGTTGATGATGACGTGGACCGTGTCGCCTTCGACGAGGGCTGGTAGTGGTGCCGATCATCGTGTTTGAAGCAACTGCGAATGGTGACCGACCAGTCACCACCACCTCCTACACACCAGTAACCGAAGACGCCTGAGTAGACGTTGCGCTCGCTGTCCTCAAGTGTTTGGAGGATTTCAACGCTGCGCTTCTTTGGCGCTCCGGTCTTGCTGCCTATAGGGGATGTTGTCGATACCTCAAGCACAGGATTGGATTGGGGATCTCTTGTTGGCACGTCGGCCATCAAGTTCATCCGTACCGTCAGAGACCTGGCCTTCGATGACGCTGACCAGCTGCCAGACGGTCTTGTACTTCTCCACCGTGCAGAACTGCCTCACTTCAACGTCTTCACCAACCACATTGTGCAGATCGTGGCGTATAAGATCGACAATCATGAGGTTTTCAGCAACCTCTTTCACGCTGCCTCGGAGTGCCTGCTCAGCAACGGTACGTGTAATTCCAGGTCCTTTACGAACAGCGCCTTTGATGGGACGTAGTTGATATGTCGACCTCAGTGGGCGAGAAAAGGACAAAAAACGCTCTGGCGACGAAGCTAAAATTGTTGTGGGATGTAATCGAAGATAGCCAGAATGAGGGGCGGGATTCAGCTCGCGAAGGTGTTTGTAGCACTCCCACGACGGAGAGTATGTTCGCGATGCCTTCTGGGTAAGAGGGTCGTCCAAGACGACTCTTGTATTAGCTGTGAGACACAGCTCGTAGGAATCGCCTGCATAAAGATGTTCCTTGGCAATATTGATAGGGGATACGTACATATCCTCGTCGGGTAAGATAACGGTTGATGTAGTGGGCCGCACCTTCGTTGAGGGAGGCGCGATATTATACGAATAAGTAGAGGTATCCTCTGTGAGTTTAAGTCTTCCTGCTGTTTGGATGAGCCATTCTTCGTCGCCGTCTATGATAGATTGAAGATAAACTGTGTCCGTTTCGTTGTCGAGAACGACGCTGCGTTCTACGAACACCAGGTTCATGTCGGGATGACGCTTGTCCGCGAGAGGTGCCGTTGAGGGCACACCAAGTAATTCGACGCCGAGCTCGTAAGATAAATAACCGATTAAGCCTCCCCAGAAAGGGATGTTCGAGGCGCCACTGCACGCTTTGCGTTCGTTCATGAACGCAGATATCCATGACCAGATATCATGTGATCCCAGTTGAATCTGTGAAAATGAGTCGCCCACTTGAAGTTGCAAGAAGGCGTCGCCGATGGAATACGTGATGCGAGCAGAGGCTGAATCCAGACAGCCAATGATGCTATACCGTCCGGGCTGAGCAAGGGACTCCAGCATCACGAATGGATGATTCGTCCTTCACGCCGAGAAGCTCACAGATAGCCACTGCCCCTATGCTAGGGAGATGGAAAGCAGATGTGAGAACCGCTCGTGGAAACATGGTATGGGTAGAAGCGAGCGGTGGGTATGGATTTGGCCAGGGTGAGCCAAGATTTCCCATGTTATTCCACGGGTGAATGCGACGCCCTCGGGTGGCGTTCGACGAACGGGCGAGACGCCAGAGGTTTAGCATTGCGCAAACCAGCCGAGAGGCAAAAAGACAAGTAAGAGAGGTAGCATAATGGACGGTGAAAGTCGTTATCGATTCTAAGCGTAGAACTGGCCTCAAGGATAAGTAACAAGAGCGGTCGGCGTCTTCAAGTCACCCAACATGGGGTGCCAGTGGACGATTGATATGAGCGTCAGTCTGTAGGACTTATACCATATGCGGGACTTGCCTCCCCTTGCTGCATCACTGCATGGTAATGATACGGGGCGGAAGTAAGAGGGACACGAGGAGGTTGACTCGGTCATGCAAAGCAAGTAACCTGAGAAACGAGTACGGATACAAGTTTACCCACTAGATGAACGGCATGGATCACCCAAAAGGCTGCTTGAGGTGAAGTGAATGGGCGTGGCCGCTCTGCCTCACGGAACGACGGTAGAAGCCCGGTGGCAGGAGAACTAGAACGTAAACATCGACCAAGCCCCAAACCCAGCGCAACTGCCAGCTCAGCTGGTTACGTACATAGAAAACGGCGGTGAGCCAGACAGCAGGGGAAGAATCGGTTTACAACCTCACCATTACTACTAGCATTTGCTCATCCTGAGGCCTGAGGGTGTTAGTAGAAACGTGGGGAAAGAGTCGGGCACGTCGGTGTTGTTACTTGATTATGTAAGCATTACGAGCGGAAAAGGATTAGAACGAAAGCGGGCTGAGTTGTTCGGCAGTGTACGCTAACTTGAAGTACAACAGCTGGTCGGAAGCCTATCTGTAGCACTGCAGTGAAATGAACGCCTCAATATCGGGCAAAGGGGATCAAGAGGACCCAGTTTTTCACACATCTCTGTGGCAGTATTATGTAACTGGTGTGGCAAACCTTAAGTTGAGGCAAGGGGCTAAACTTTCTCCCCTCGTACCCACTGGCAGGTCCCAACTAACTTGACCTGCACATAGTCCGCGTAGATCGCAGTACCTGCAGGCCTGCGGCAGCAGTGGGGGTGGCAATGGGACGCCACCTTATTCTCAGCCTCCAGTCAGCTCTTATGCAAGATATATTAGTATGGACAGGGTCGGAAGAACATGATCTGTACAAGTCGACGTTGCAACGATGTCCTCTTGCCACGGAGGCCGCTGTGTAGAAGTCGAAGTCGCGATCCAAATCCGAATGCAGGCACTGCTGTGTGATTGCTGCATGCATGTGTTGAAGCGGCATCACTTCAAGCCCTTGGTCTTACGGATCTTCTTGGCATCATTCGGATTCTACCGCCAGCCTGCCGAGGCCCTACGGTAGGTGTCCAAAACTCCACGGAGCGGCAAACGAACCAGTAAATAGAAACGAGACAGGGGCGCACTCGGAAGATGTAGAACTGGATCACAATGGCGTGGTTGCATGTGATTGCTAGCCCCATGCGGGTCTCTGACCACCCTCGCACCCGATGGTTCAATGAGTACTAAGATCCCAAACGGCAATGTTTGGCGCAGATGCCGCGAAGTCTACAGAGAGTTTGACGGGCTCGGTAGCGTTCGGCACGGGATTTTTGAATTCTTCCCGCAAGACAGGATTGATGGTGTTCCGCCGACGTCTTGGTTGGGGTGAAGTAGCTGATGTGGCAATGACGGACATGAGAGCTTGCGCATGTCATGATAGGCACTGGTATCAGAAAACCTAACATCTGCATCAGACGTAACAAATGATTGGCACAAAGGATTCACTGGTGACAGCGGCGCAAAAATATCGATCGTTGTAATCGGGAATTCGTGGCGGCCGTGGTGTCACCGAATTTGAAGGTGATCCTGATCTATTGATCCTACAGAGGGCGGCGACAATCGAGGCATGGTGGTCAAATCGGCCTATCAGGCGAGAGTCAAAATAATTCCAATCCGCGCATTAGACCGTCGTTCTAAGAAAATAAATAACCAGCCACGTACAACTATGAGTGTTGTCCTCGAGACGCACGGGTACTTCCTGTATCTGTACATGCATTGATTAGGGAAATAAGTTTCCGAACTAGCTACGGGAAAAGAGATTAACCGTCCACATCGACTTGAATCGGGATCCTGGGATCGTTGTGCGCATTACCTGATCCTGCAAGCAGGGTATCAATCGACAACCCATCGTGATCTCCACGGTAGCGGGGAACTTGGGAGTAAGCAGCACGTACTGAGGACGAATTTCAAATGTGATTCAGAGAACGGGTCGAATAAGCAACCTTTACTTCGCGTTGGGACACGGATGACTACCCGAAAAAGCGTCCTTGACTTACT
>KN819777.1:0-10344 GCA_000827475.1 Paxillus involutus ATCC 200175
ATCACTGCAGCCCGTGTCGCTTATTCTGCCATCTCAATGGCTGCTGTCGCCAGTCTGGTTTTCCCTCGCCCTCGGCTGCTCTAGACTTCCCCCTCATCATGGAGCTTTGTTCGATGGAGTGTGGTGGTGGCTCTAGGCAAATGGTAAATGGCCAATGGCGAACCGCGAACTCCGCACTGTGAGGCAACCATTCAGATGGCAGAATGAGCGACACAGGCTCCACCGCCGATAGGAAAATGCCAAATGGCCTATGGGCGGCTTCCTGAATGCCATGGCTCGAAATAAATATCTACCAAGTCCCATTTCGCCTATAATTGTGAATGCTGAAGTTGCGAACAAACTATATACATAGCTACAGTGAGTAGAAATGGCCCATGGACCCATGGGTGGAATGCCGAGACAACCAACAAGCCCATGGGCTGATGGGCGGAATACCATATGTATCTATGGTGCTCCCCCGATGGGCCCATTGGCCAGAAAGCTCTCCCAGATCCACCAATTTACCTAATTTTCACCCAATGCCCCAATCAGTTGATCACCAAAGGCAAAATGGGCCCATGGGTAATATGCCGAGTACCCGATATCGGCCCATGGGTCAATTGCCAAAAAATCAATATGGGCCGACATTGGTTGACCGGTCGACATCCCTATGATATCGAAATTGGTCGCCTGGTCGCCTTCCCAAATTTAATGTCTCTTCTTGTGGAGTGATATACTATCCTGTTCTTAGACACGAGTTGATGGAGGGAAGCAGCCACTTTGTAGACATGAGTCTACCCTCACGACACTCCTCCATGCATCATCCCAAACCACTGCTTCTCAATCCTCCCCTCTCCTGCCCTTGAAGCGCAAGGCTGGGCATGAGGTCGATGAATTGTCCGCTCCCCCAAAGAAGAAAATCGCTTCAGCTGCATGCGTGAGTGATATACTATCCTGTTCTTAGATGCAAGTTGATGGAGGGAAGCAGCCACTCTGTAGACATGAGTCTACCCTCACGACACTCCTCCATGCATCATCCCAAACCACTGCTTCTCAATCCTCCCCTTTCCTGCCCTTGAAGCACAAGGCTGGGCATGAGGTCAATGAATTGTCCGCTCCCCCAAAGAAGAGGATCGCTTCGGCTGCACGCGTAAGTACATATCATCATGTTCTTAGACACGAGTTGACGGAGGGAAGCAGCCACTTCGTAGACACGAATTGACGCTCGTGACACTCCTGTATCCATGGTTGCAAAGCACCTCTTATCAGTGCTCTACCAAATGAAAGCCCTCTTCTGACCCTGCATATCCCCAGGGGAGTAAACGTCGATGGTTGGTAAGTCATACTATCACTCATTCATTCAAAGGCATCGTAATTTACCAAAAGCACCACACAGTCAGGAGAGTGTTATCTTTGGCGCCTCCCGAATGAACTCCTCATCCTCATTGCCAATCACCTCGCGCTTGAATCACTGCACGTACTCACACACATTTGCAAGCTATTGCGGGAGATCGCATCTCCACGGTATTGCGCCCTAGTCAACTTCGAGGCCCCCGATGTGGACGGATGGCTAACAGTAGAGGGCCGTGCGTGTGAAGCCCTTCCAGTTTGGAGGCGAAGTCAAGCCTTCGTCATGCCTGGACTCATATGGATCACGGCTTCGCAGGACACAACCGACCGCCATTTCTGGGTGCTCCGAATATTTTTTGAATCTCTGGAGGGTCTAGAGGGTATTCACAGGGTGCAACTCTGCCTCTACGGGTCTCCTTCCTATGTGTCCCCCTCCCTTACTTCCTTCTTGGAAAGTGTCCAATTGACAAAGTGCCAAGAACTTCATTGCCTTGGTACGAGGCACACAGGACTGGAGATCTGTGTCAACGGTCGCAGTTTCCTCCGTAACAGCAGTCTCGAGGTGCTCAACATCAACTTGCCGCTCTTGTTCACGCCTCCCGCTGTTTCGTTCATGCTCACGATTTTGCGTAATGCTCCCCTACGAAAGTTGACCTTGACCAACACCACCTTCAAGCCCAAACAATGGTCAACTCTCCTTTCACAACTGGACCTCCCGCAGTTATCTCAGCTGGTGGTTGATGATACTTGCCCTATCCCCGCCCTCATGGATTTCCTACACAGACACAAGGTCTGCAACCTCCTCATCCATCACAAAGATGACCTCACCCCACCCCTTCTCCCCTGGCGGTCACGGTCACAGATGCCCCTCCCATCTTTAGTGGTGCTGGATGGTTCACCAATGATTATTTTGTCCTTGATATGCCTCGTCGACATCTCCCACCCCTTTCAGCGTCTTGTCGTACGACTGGACAGTGCGTCCGTCGAACAGAATCACCTGTCAGACCTCTTATCATGTACGGAGTATCTCACAGATCTTCATGATGTTACGATATGTTGGCTACCCCTATCTTTTCCTCTTTCTTCCGTCCTCGTCCATATCCTTCCAAACTCTGACTCACCATTGGCTCAACCCAATGACTATCTTTAGTAACCATTCCTGTCTACCCAGCTTATCCCACAGAAGGCTGTACTTTCCATCACATTCCATCTTGTTCTAGCCTATGGCATTATGTACTCTTCTTGGTCCGTGCACTACTATGAATCCTTTATATAGCTGTCGATTATACGCACTGTACTTTAGCTTATTCTACGCCTGCAATCCTAGCAAGCTTCTCCGACACTTCTGTTCCCTCTGGTCACAGACTTGGTCTTAGTCACCACAGACGACTACTGATATTCTTGATTCACTTAGTAAAGTCTTTCACCAAGACTTGAACAGTCGATTGTTACCTTAGGTTGAACACACTAGTGTCACCCCGCGTAACAAAAGAATAAGCTCTTTGATTGCTGCTACCATCGCGTAGCCCAGCACGATAACAAGACGTCGTTCCTAAAGACAACAGGAAAGAATCCCCTTGGGGACCCTGCTGAACCCTCGAAACCCAGATCTAGAACGAACCCCTACTCCCTAGGGATCTCTACCGAACTTAGGAACAAAGGCAAGAATCGCCTCGAGGAAGCGGCTGAACGCCCACCACCTTCCTCTACGCCAGACGAAGAAGATATTGAACAAGACGACGACCTTTACAAACAAGGATTCGTCACTAGACCCTCATCCCCGATTGACGTAGAACTGACTACGCTTTTTGATATAGATCGCCCTAAAAGCGAACCACTGATAACTGTAGAACCCATTCCATTCTACCGACAACCCTCTCCTGAACCCTTCGACACCGCCGATATGTCTGAAAGACCCACTGAACTCAAAGTTGGAACTCCCATCCACTTTGATGGAAGCCCCAATGACACTTCCCGATGGCTACACTCTGTTATAGCCTACATATCCATCAATGATCGAATCTACACCTCCGATGACAAAAAGATTATCCTCGCGCTCTCGTTTATGAGTAAAGGATCCGCCGCCACTTGGGCAGAAGCTGCTTATGAAAATGCAGCAGACCTGGGCTTCGGAAAATGGAAAGACTTCCAAGAAGACTTCAAAAGAACCTTCATCACCAAAGACGTAAAGGCTACTGCCATCGCTAAACTATCTTCTCTTACCCAGAGCGGATGCGGCAGTCTTGAGAAGTTTAATGCCGAATTCCGACTTCTCGCCCACAGATCTACTGTCAACAGCCAAGGCGCCTTGATCGAATGGTACCTAAGAGCCCTTCATCCTTCCATCTCCACTCAGATTCTTCGAATGGATAAAACCCCTGAAACCTTAGAAGGATGGATCACTAAAGCTGAGCACTTCAACGTGCAGAACGAACGAATCAAGTCCCTTAGACAGGGAAGGCCTTTCTTCAATAATCCACCTTCCAACTCGTCCCGCAAACGCGACCCTTATGCTATGGACGTAGACGCTGTCAGACTCTCCCCTACCCGAAGGGCTGACTATATGAAGAAAGGACTTTGCTTCGTATATGGAAAACATGGACACCGCTCCACAGACCATAAAGGAAAAACTTCCTTTGATAATCCCTCGACTCCTAAAGTCCGAAAGACGGAGATCCCCTCTCCTGCCGATCCAATCTCCGTCTATGCTGCGGAATTGAGAAAGAAGAATGTCTCCCAGAAAGAGATCCTAAACGTTCTCAAGACATGTTTTGCCGAAGAAGAAGAAGAAGGAACCAATGAAGAACAGGTTCCGGTATCTAGGGTCTCCCTAGCATCGTCTTTTTAGAAGGAGGATCTGAGTCAACGCAGACTCCTCCATTGATTACTTCCTCTGTACTTGTAGCCGAAGAAACTGCCCAATCTATGTGAATCCTCATTTTCCTATTCGCTACAAGCACAGGAAGAATCGTTGACACCCACGGCCTGCTCGACTGCGGAGCAGGAGCGAACTTGATTGATCATCACTTCGTGTTGAAAAACAGACTCCCCAGAACCAGATTGGCTAAACCGCTAAAACCCCGAAACGTAGATGGTACCGAAAACGTCGGAGGGACAATCAAATATACTGTCACCCTCACTCTTCGAATCTCCGATACCGAGGAAACTTGAAAGTTTTATGTCATGAACTGTGGCAAAGAAAACTTAATCCTCGGACTTCCATGGCTAAGAGAAGTTAACCCTGTCGTTGACTGGCAAGAAGGAACCCTTACGTTCCCAGATCGACCAAAGAAACCCCGTCATGACTCACAAGATCAAATCGCCCAACGATACCTCATCCGATATCTCGGAATGGACCCCGAGGAAAACTTAGCTAAGAAACTTCTGAAGCGATACAATCCTCTCTTCAAAGAGTTCAGAAAGACCACTATCTCCTCGGAGATTGCCCAAGAAGCCGAAAAGAAGAAAGAGAAAGCCATCCTTCCCTCTGAATACTCTGAATTCTCAGAAATCTTTGAGAAGAAAGCCACTGATCACGTTCCTCCTTCTCGACCTTTCGACCACGCCATTGATCTAGACAAGGACTTTGTCCCAAAAGTCGCAAAAGCCTATCCTCTTAACCCAAAAGAGTCTGAGGCATGTAGGGAATTTATCAAAGAAAACCTCGAAACTGGCAAGATATCTCCCTCGAAGTCTCCACAGGCTTCTCCTTTCTTCTTCGTTTCAAAAAAGGATGGATCCTTACGTCCATGCCAAGACTATCAATACCTGAACTCCCACACTGTCAAGAACGCGTATCCCCTTCCCCTCATCTCCGACCTCATTGATAAACTCAAAGGATCTAAGATCTTTACGAAATTCGATATCAGATGGGGATACAACAACGTTCAGATCAAACCAGGTGATCGTTGGAAAGCGGCGTTCATCACGCCCCATGGACTCTTCGAACTGAACATCATGTTCTTTGGACTTTGTAACTCCCCTCTGACATTCCAAGCACTGATGGATCACATTTTCCAAGATTACCAAGCCGAAGGATGGCTCATCATCTATATGGATGACCTCCTAATCCACTCCGTGGATCCTACCCTCCATCGAGAACGAACCATGAAAGTCCTAAAAAGACTTAAAGAACACGACCTCTACCTGAAATTGGAGAAATGCAAATTCGATGTCAAAGAAGTTGACTACCTCGGATTGATCCTTAAAGAAGGCGTTGTCAAGATGGACCCTGTCAAGCTTGATGCTATCGCTCAATGGAACGTTCCAGAAAACGTGAAAGCCATATGATCCTTCCTCGGCTTCTGCAACTTCTATCGCCGATTCATTCCCTCCTTCTCCAATCTATCGAAACCCTTGACCAACTTGACAAAAAAAGATGTTCCTTGGGAATGGTCCCCTGATTGCGAATCTGCCTTTCGACAACTCCAAGAATTGTTTATGAAAGCCCCCATCCTTTCCCTCCCTGATACCTCGAAACCATTCTTTGTAATGGCTGACGCTTCTCTGCATGCCACCAGAGGAGTTCTAATGCAGAAAGATGTCAACGGCGAACTTCATCCCTGTGCCTATCTATCCCAGACATTCTCTCCGGCTGAATGGAATTACGACATTTATGATCGAGAACTTCTGGCCGTCATTCGTGCCCTAAAGGCATGGCGCCACTATCTCCAAGGAACTTCTCACCCTTTAACGGTCATGACTGATCATAAAAACCTCACCTATTTCCGTTCGCCTCAGAACCTTACACGTCGCCAAGCCAGATGGCTTCTTTTCCTTGCCGACTTCGATCTTACCCTGGAACACGTTCCAGGTACACAGATGACACCAGCCGACGCTCTTTCTCGATATCACTCTCCTGATACTACCGCCGATAATCAGGAAGTAACCCTTCTACCCGATACACTCTTTGCTCGTGCTATTGATTTTGCCCTTGTCTCAAAAATCAAGGAATCCACCCCGACAGATCCACTCGTTCTATCCGCCGTTCGCGCCATCGAAGACGGAAAATCCCTTTTTCCTCGAGCATCCTTTAGCGATTGGGATTACGACGGAACCAACCTTCTTTTTAAGAAGCGACTCTATATTCCTCCTGCACAACGAAAAGAAATTGTGACTTCCGTCCATGAATCCTTGTCTGCTGGACATCCCGGTATTACCCGAACTATTAATCTCGTGTCACGGGACTTCTGGTGGCCCGGCCTTTCCACCTTCGTTTGGAATTTCGTCACTGGCTGCGCCACATGTCAAAGCCACAAGGCTAACACACTCCCTTCCATCCCTGCACTATCTCCGATACCCTCAACCTCGACACGCCCCTTCCAACAGATCTCCATTGATCTCATCATGGATCTTCCCGTATCTGATGGTTTTGACTCTCTTATGGTCACAGTGGACCACAGGCTTACAAAGGGGGTAATTTTATCCCCTTGCAACAAGAACATTGATGCCGCAGGGGTTGCCGAACTTTTCCTAAAGAATGTTTTTACTCGCTTTGGACTTCACGACAAGGTCATCTCTGACCGAGGTCCTCAATTCGCCTCCGCCTTTGCCAAAGAACTTGGCTGCCTCCTTGATTATGATGTTTCCCTATCCACTGCCTACCATCCCCAATCCGATGGTGAAACCGAATGTATGAATCAAGAAGTAGAAACCTACCTCCGCATCTTCTGCAAAGGAAAACCCGATGAATGGTCTAGACTTCTATCCACTGCCGAATTTTCCCATAACTCCAATATTCACTCCGTCACAAAGAAGTCCCCCTTTTTCCTGATGCTCGGATATGAACCACGTTCCTATCCTTCCATTGCTAAGAACTCCCCTCTTCCCTCCGTTGAAGAACATCTAACAACCCTAAAAGAAGCCAGAGAAGAAGCACTAGCTGCTCATGAAATCGCTCAACGTGTCATGAGAGAACGTGTTTCCTCAAACTTCAAACCCTGGAAAATCGGTGATAAAGTTTGGCTAGAAGGTCGTAATTTGAAACTCAGCTATTCTTCTAGAAAACTATTCCCCAAAAGAGAAGGACCCTTCAAAATCACTCAAGTCTTGTCCCCTATCATCTATCGCCTCAAGTTACCCGCAACATGGAAGATTCATGACGTCTTCCATGCTTCTCTCTTATCAACCTATCGAGAGACTCCCGAACACGGTCCGAATTTCACTAAACCACCACCTGACCTTATCGGTGGAGAAGAGGAATACGAGATCAATCAAATCCTCTCACATCGAGGTAACCCTCAAAGACGCCGCTATCTCATTTCCTGGAAAGGATACCCTTCTTCTGAAAATTCGTGGGAAACTGAAAGTAATCTCCGCCATGCCAAGGACATCCTAAACGCTTATAAGAAAGCTCGTCCTAGAGATTTCCCTCAAACTCTTCATTCTCTTCATAAAAAGAAATAACCTACTCCAGATCATCATGCCTCCTACTCACTCCGTAACAGATCTACCCATCCCTCATGGTCTTCGTTCTTGCAACCCTCCTTCTGATGGCCTTAAAGCCGAATACATCGTTTACACCAAAGAATCCAGGAATATTCTTGATATCTCTCGTCGCCTCAAAGAAAACTCTCCCCTACTCGACACCTACTCTGCTCTCCTTCAGAATCATCGTATCTCCAACGTCATCGAATTCATCGAAAGAACCAACCATCGTCTCAATCACAATGACTGGGTCGTCTCTACCCTAGAGCATATTCAAGATGAACAACAGGAGCTTCTCATCAACGTTCTTCATCAGATGAACTTCGAAGACCTTGTGTCCAATATCCACAGACAACGTGGCCACCATGACAGAGGACCCCTTGTTCGACATCACGTTCCTCTTTCTGACTCCCCTAGCTCAGAAAGCGAAATATCTTCTTCCCCCGTTAGTCAAAGAGACGTACCTCGAGATGTTCCTCCACCAAGAAGAACTCGTTCCTCTTCCATTGTAAACCCGCCCTCTCGACGTTCCAGTACTCCTCACTCTGGAATTAGAACCATGACTATCGAGGAAACTCCTCGCTCCCTTCCTACTCCTCCTCCTTGTCGCCGTCGCTATCGCAACAACCGCGCCCAAGTCATCTACTCCCGTCCTCTTACCCACTCCGGAACTTCTTCCTCACATTGTCAAGGGAGCGGAGATTCTTTTGAAGACTCTATTGACGTAGACCTCTCTACCGAACAAGCCTTCGGTCTTTCCGTTGAACAAGTTATCGAAGCCACCGACCAAGCAGAAAGACAAGAAGTTATTGATGGATACCCTCTATCCTGTCTCACCCAAGATACCACTCCTCTTGTTATCAATGCCGTCATCTAGGACATATTCGTATCAATTGCGAATGGTATCAATGCCCCGGATGCCTACGTTTCCAACCAGGACATATTCAGCTTAACTGTCCCGCTCACCGTGTCCCTTCCCCCACTCTAGTTGGAGACTACGATGTCTTCGACGCTACTGCCGACTCTAACATGACCGGCTCCCCCGCTCCTGAATATCGTGAATTTTGAAAGCCTGTGACTTTCAGTATACAAGGGGGGTAATGTTACGATATGTTGGCTACCCCTATCTTTTCCTCTTTCTTCCGTCCTCGTCCATATCCTTCCAAACTCTGACTCACCATTGGCTCAACCCAATGACTATCTTTAGTAACCATTCCTGTCTACCCAGCTTATCCCACAGAAGGCTGTACTTTCCATCACATTCCATCTTGTTCTAGCCTATGGCATTATGTACTCTTCTTGGTCCGTGCACTACTACGAATCCTTTATATAGCTGTCGATTATATGCACTGTACTTTAGCTTATTCTACGCCTGCAATCCTAGCAAGCTTCTCCGACACTTCTGTTCCCTCTGGTCACAGACTTGGTCTTAGTCACCACAGACGACTACTGATATTCTTGATTCACTTAGTAAAGTCTTTCACCAAGACTTGAACAGTCGATTGTTACCTTAGGTTGAACACACTAGTGTCACCCCGCGTAACACATGAACTCCACGTCATTGTTCCCGATAATGCGACAAATCTCTCAAATTATCCAGAGGGCAATATGCATGTCTGTCCTGCCAAGGACGTCTGGCTGAGTGGTACCAACCCTCTTACATGCACAGATGTCATCGTAAGTCACGTCCATCTGCATTCATCATATTTGCCAGCTCAAGTGTCCCCCAGTCACATTGTGCGCCCTGGATGCAAGCATTTCCTAGCATCTGCCACCTTTGGTTGTATATGAGCGGTGAGAACCCTGCCAATCATCTAAAACAGACATTTCAGACCTTTTCTCCGATGGGGGCTGGCCTACCCGTACACGTCATAAGGTTTTAGCTTCTCAATCACCCCTGTAACATTACGCCCGCCCTTGATGAACCATCCCTCGTGTAATTATAGTAAATACTGTACAAACCATCGTTGCTGTCATACCCTGTATAAACATCTCAAAGTCCAGTGAAGAACTGACAGAGGTCACCCATCACGTGGCTATGTCTTCAATCAAAGATAATTGTTGTAACTGTTGTAACTGTCCGTCGTCATCGGCGAAGTAGTAATCAAGGCAAGGGGCAACCAGAGATAAGTTTTCCAACATGGACTTGCCTGGTTGGCTTTGTTTGTCCACCTTCGGGGTCTCAGTTTGAAGTTTTTGACTATCTTTTGAAATACAGTATATCACAGAAAGTAGTAGTGGAGAGATACCACGGGTGGTCTCCTTTGAGTAAATTCCGTCGATGGTGAAGAATGCTTATGTTGAAAACAAATGAGTAAATGGTGTTCCGTCTGTTGTGCTATGATATTGCGCTTCTCCACAACAGCGGATGCCAAATAAGGAAACTGCGCTAGTATCTCGACATGGTGGTATACGCTCCGGCAGTGGTCTCTCCGTTTTTGCATGTGGTCTTCGAGTCCTGTGGTCGACTACAATATTTTACGAGACAAGATCTTCAATGGCTATGCCTCAGACAACTCCTCAGAACCTGACTACGACAGCTCAGAAACTGGTGGCCGCTGCCATGAAACGGCTCACATTTCACAGCTC
>KN819784.1:0-10199 GCA_000827475.1 Paxillus involutus ATCC 200175
GCTTGAAAAACAGTAAGGAGTGCATCCTTCAAAGGGGATAATGGTGGCGGGTTGCTGTCGAACATATTGGTACTGATGTGGTAGGATAAAAGAGAGCTTTGATATTTTGGAAAGGGGGTTAGTCCTCTAAGGTCTTGTGACATCATAATTGGTCTGACAATTAGGCTGTGCACAGGACCCTTTGAAGGTGGATGAACACGCACACAACAAAACGCGCTAGTTATCAACAGTCTTATGCTTGCACCGTTGCACTGATGCTGACGATGCGTTTGGCGAAGAGAAGAAGCGAGATAACTCGTTAAAACTTTGGTAATTACCTCGAGAAGAGACCACGCAAGCGGCCGTGCGTGTGAGGATGGCGACGTGAGCTACTCATCTGTGCAGACGAGGGGAAGATGAAGTTTTTCGTAAAGAGAAAATGATCGAGTGATCCGGTGAAGTTTGAACCACTGATCCTTTGTCTCGACGCAGTATCCGAAGATATTAACGCAGAATTAACCAGCAGGTCAGGCCTTCGGAGTTTACATCGAGCAGGCTTCCCTGACGGAATGAGGCTCCGTTTTCCATAGCATTCGCAGTTCCGCCGTTCGTCATGGGGATTGAGCTTTTCGTGAAGAGAGAAGGTCTCTCAAACCTGCGAGGTCCTTAAAAGCTTAATTAAGGTATAATGGACCGGTGGGGTCAGGCCCGTCAGGGTATGTAATGAACAGGGGTTCTAGTCTCCGCACGATACGCCATACTTGGGTGCTTTCTTCGATACCCATAGGGATCGCCTACAATCACTTGAGTAGACTGTGTATCCTCCCAATACTTTTAGTAGACCCAAGGAACCAATCGACAAGGGACTCTCCTCGCCCACTCCTTCCACTCCTCTCCAAAGTTCTTCTCAAGCATCGCATCCTCGTTCTTCATGCGTTGCATCACCGCAGCGACAATCCCGACGAACATCGATATATGTGTATACCAGAACACATTTATCATCCGGGTTTTAACGTCCGGGTCCGGGAACAGCGACTGGAAAGTCATGAACCACAAGGTAGGGCTTAGAATACAAAGCAATAGCCCAAACCCAGAGCAAACGGCGCCGGTGTAGCTGGGGTGTCGCACGATAGCGTAAACCCCTGTCGTGATCAGTTTGTGGTCCTTGCGGATGCTCAGCTCGTATGTGAACATCCTGCCGAGGGTATTATAGCAGTGGATCCGGAGGAAACTACCGATAATGCTGAGAATGCTGCCGGCAAAGAACATTGGAGTGAGCGAGCTGATATGTGTGAGAGTTCGTTGGGGATCATCGCTGCGAACAAGCTGGTGTACGATGCTCTGCGCGAGACCAGGGGGACAATACTCGGTGGCCGCGAACAACGCGACGCATTCTAAGAGTGTCACCGACCAAAGCAAAGCCTGAAAACCAACCGAGGTTAAAACGGTTGCTTCAATAATGGATATCTGGACACGCACTCTGAACGGAGCAGGCAGCCATGGTATCACGAGCTCCCATCCTACTTGTTTGCCCAGTTCGCCTGAAGTAGGTCGTGCGTTTGGGGCTGTCATGGCATAGTGTTGGCCAGGCAGCATAGCTAGAAGCAGCAGCAGTTTTACGATAGCCATCGTTGGGGGGAAGTTGTCTGAAGACTGAGGATGAGTTGGTGTCTATATAGTTCCTCGACGTTTGCTACCAAATGATGCGAGGATTCTTCGGTCGTGACATTTTTCTTCACCCGAGTTATGGCTGACATAAAGTTCCGCTCAACCAATTCACTGGCTCGTCGACTGCCAGTTGAGTCACTTATATTTGACCTTGTTCGGTATAGTACAGGTACTCGACTCGTTTTGGAGTCGCTTAGACCGTACAGCCAATGAGAGACTTGCAAAGTGTAGAATACGAGCATTCATTTCATGACAGGCTAAGAAATCATGTTTCCAGGTGGAAAGCTGGGCACGCACATTGTGTTGCAAGCCAGTCTCAGTCTTTCGTTGCGCCGACATGAAGCTTGCTTTTCTATGACGTCCTCTTCGTCCTTGAGCACCTAAACAAGCATCCTGATCTGGCAGTAACATGGATTCAACGTTCGAGGTTCATCGTTCATGCTTGGATACCTGTGGTGATGGCTGCGAGCCCATTGGTTGAGCTAGCTGATCTCCGCGTGAGTCGAACGAGCTGATACTATATGGACAACTTACATCCATGCTTAGGCCTCCGAACATTTGGGCTGAAACTCCGAAACGACTACGGAACGGCTGCGACCTAATGGAGGAAGTTGGACGCTATCGATGGCGAGTCTCCCCCCGGAGAAGCTTATCCACCCCAGTGCTAATGCGTGGTCCTGGGTGTCAGATAGGCACGGTGCAACAACGACGGGAGCGGAGCAAAACGAGATATGCGTGAGCCAGTTGTTATTGATTGAAGTCGTTATCTTTTGCTGCACGGTCGAGCGGCATTCTGTGTTGCGCATACGTGTATCAGTGAGGGTGAAATTGGTTTGGGTGTCCACCTGGATTATCCGACGAACCCCTTTCTTTATGCTAAGCCCATCCTAGTATCCGAAGTCATTGGACGATTGACGGGCAGGTTGTACAGTTCCAACCACCTTGACGAAATGAGGCTCTCTCCTTTCGGCCTCGGTCGTTTGTCGTGGGTCCTACCTTGAGAATCACCTGGGCCAGCCAGCTGACAGGCCCCACTAGTCTCACTCGTCGGCCCTTGCACAAGCTGTGGGAAACGGTGTTATCATTAACGGTGGTTGTCACTTTACAATATGACACAGTTGTGACGCTTTCCTCGATACCCTGCTATGGGATTACCTACAATCATTTATCGAGTAGATCATGCACCGTTCCGATACCTTTAGTACACCCAAGGAACCAATCGATATGGCACCCTCCTCGCCCACTCTTTCCACTCCTCGCCAAAGTTCTTTTCAAGCATCGCATCCTCGTTGTTCATGCGGTGCACCAACCCAGCAATAAGCACGACGCACGCCGATACACATGTACACCCCAACACGTTCATCATTCTGGTTTTAAAGTCCGGGTCCGGGAACAGCGACGAAAGGGCCACGGACAACAAGCTAGGGCTAAGGATGCAGAGCAATAACCCAATCCCGGTCCCAATGCCGCCGGTGTAGCTGGGGTGTCGCACGATAGCGTAAACCCCTGACGTGATCAGTTTGTGTTCCTTGCGGATGCTCAGCTCGAATGTGAACATTGAACCTAGGGTGCCATAGCAGTGGATCCGGAGGAGACTACCGGTGATGCTGAGAATGCTGCCCGCAAGGAAGGTCGGGGTGAGCGAGCTGATATGTGTGAAAGTTCGTTGGGGATCATCACTGCGGACAAGGTGGTGTACGATGCTCTGCGAAAGACTTGGGGGACAATATTCGGTGGCTGCGAACAACGCAACGCACTCTAAGAGTGTCCACGACCAAAGAAAAGCCTGAAAAACGAGCGAGGTTAAAGCGGCCCTTCAAATCGTTTCAATAATGGATATCTGAACTACACGCACTCTGAGCGCAATGGCCACCCATGGTATGACGAGTTCCCATCCTGCTTGTTTGCGCAGTTCACTGGAAGGAGGTCGTGCGTTTGGGGGTGTCATGGAACAGTGCTGGCTAGGCAGCATTGCTAGAAGCAGCAGCAATTTTGCGACAACCATTGTTGGCGCTAAGTTGGATGAGGATGAGTTGGTTTTTTATGTAGTTGCTCAATGTTTGCTACTGAAAAACGCGAGGAGTCTTTGGTAGTGACATGACATGTCTCCTCAGGTTGACACAGTGATAATTCGGCTCAGCCAACTCAGGGATGCCCACCGTGACCTTGCCGTGACCGCATGCAACAGGAAAACAGGAATGATTGACTTACGTAAATCTGCTACCTGTTTCCACGCCTCGTTCTCGACTCGGATGCATCATATCGTGATGCAGACCGAGTCCTCCCCTCATCCACCTCCACTAAGGCTGGTGCTATCCTAACAGGAGGTCTGCCTCCCCCTGCGTAGTCCAGCGGCGTCCTGCTCTCCGCGCCCGGCTTGCCTCTTTTGGAACCCACCCTTTTCAACCTTTATTCCATGGACGTCCAAATTGATCTCGCCTGCTCGTTTATTCTGTCCCGCAGTGGATACCCCTCTCCGAGAGCTATGGTATCACTCTTGGTAGGTGTATTTTGGGCCCATTGAAGTGTAGCGCATGCTGACTTTACCAGACAATGCATCTTTACACGGTATCATGTGCACGAGCGTCTCTGTTCCTCGTTTTGATGATCGAGTGTTTGAAATACCTGAATCAAGCGCAAGCTTGGTACACCAATGTACCATGCCGAGGAATGTGTCAAAACACGACAATCACCATTGCGTGATTTCGGGCAGCTCCTGTAGAGGCGAAGCAGGATCACTACCTTTTCGTACCCGTCTGTTCGTTGGCGTCTATCATGGTGTCCAGGCCTCACCGATAAATTTTCCATCCTACCGCATACTCCCCCCGAGATAAAATAATTTGCACCTCTGCATCGGTGATGCTCCTGCAGGCCCTGCTTCTCTCCTCGGCGCTTGGGGCATCGGCATCGTGTGTGAGCTTCCAAGGAATCCAAAAACGAATTGGTGCGAAGAGCGGCGTCTGACCCTGCATTGATCAAGTTGGCAGTAATGTATGTGGTGGACGCTCACCGAATGTTTTCCCACCGTACCGTGTGCTCTCCCGAGAGAAAATGGGTTACATTGCTGCAGTGATGACGATGCGCTCGGCGAATAGAAGTCTTTACGTAAGACTTGGATAAATGCCTTGATCAGGAAGGGACCACGCAGGTGACTGTGCGTGAGGAATATTGACGACGCAGGCTACTTATCTTTGCAGGCGAGGGGAAGCGAAAGCGATGATTGAGCTTTTCGTGAAGAGAGGTCTCTCAATCCTACGCAGTAGAAGTCCTCAAGGTATGATGGGCCGGCGGGGTCAGGGCGTATAACGGGCAGGGGTTCCAGCCACCGTACAACACGCCATACTTGGGTGCTTTCTTCGATGCCCATACTATTGGGATTGCCTACAATCATTTGAGTAGAGTGTGTACCCTGCCAATACCTTTAGTACACCCAAGGAACCAATCGACAAGGGACTCTCCTCGCCCACTTCTTCCACTCCTCGCCAAAGTTCTTCTCAAGCATCGCATCCTCATTGTTCATGCGGTGCACCAACACAGCAATAAGCCCGACGAACACCGATATCAATGTATACGCCAACACGTTCACCATCCAGCCTGAGTCTGGGAACAGGGGGGAACAAGCCACAAGCCACGAGTGAGGGCTAATAATGCGAGGCAGTAGCCCCACCCCAGAGCAAATTCCGCCGGTGTAGCTGGGGTGTCGTACGATAGCGTAAACCCCCGACGTGATCAGTTTGTGGTCCTTGCGGATGCTCAGCTCATATGTGAACATCCTGCCGAGGGCACGGTAGCAGTGGATCCGAAGGCAACAACCAACGATACTGAGAACGCTGCCCACAATATTGTTAGAAGCAGCAGCAGTTTTGTGATAGCTATTAACTTGAATATTGTTGGCAGCAAGTTGTTTGAAGACTGAGGATAAGTTGGTGTTTATATACAGTTGCTCGACGTTTGCGGGGGGATTTCCAGGTCAATACAGAAGGAACGACTGTCTTCTGCCGACGGTCTCCCGTAGCCTCCCCTAGACATACTATAGAAGGAAGACTAGTCGTTCTTTCCAAACAGGAGAGCACACATGATGTGGGGGACGCTTGCCGCTGGCCTTCCGTGCGTAATATGCAGATGGGGGTCCCCTGGCTATAGTAGCAAAAGAACTGGGTGAATGCCATGCTGTGGAAACAGGAAACAAGATAGAATTGGTTGATTACTCAGCCACGCTTACATAATCACGTACTCTACATTACGTGTTTGACAGAGCTCTGTGTTTAAGTAATCGTCTCGTCTCGCAACACCACATCGGCACCGGGCTGATAAGCTTCTCTGCATTCCAGAGGGAGACATGTCACTCTCAGCCCCCTCATTTCGTCCGTTAACATCGCAGCTGTCCTCGATAGCTTCCATATTGTTTCAGAGTTGAAACATTGACGTTGACAGCTCTCACCACAAGTGCTCTCGTTTCGGAGGCCTAAGCACAGAGTATGTCTCGATAAACGGGCTTACAACAATTACCACAGACGTCGAGGAATGAAACCCTGTTCCTGAAACAGGATGCTTCACTGGGTACTCGAGGATGAACAGGACCCCATGGAGAAGTAAGGTGTTTCCGACTCATGTCGGCGCAACGAGCAACCGAGACTGGCAACTCAATATGTTCTCCACCTGGGAATAACGAGGTAAAGTTGTCCACTGAAGGAAACGAACAGTGGTAATCTGAATGATTTTTAAGTGACTGTTCAACGTCCATGGTTCAGCCTACATAGCAAGTCTGGTGCCTTGGAGCAGCGTGAGTCCAACCCAATTACAGCAGACCCAGGATCCGAGTGGCTGACAGGCTGTGGATATACATATACCCAGCACACTATAATTAACAGCTACCCAGATTATCTGGAATAGCGGAGAAACCCAGCAAAGTAAAGCACGAATATGACGGATCGGCAGGGAAAAAGAGTACTGGTAAGTCTTAGATCACTGCTTGGTGGTAACGATAGGTGGCCGTGATTCCCCTGAGTCAGCTGAGCGGACGCCATCGTTTCAACTATAACTAGGGTTAAAACTCAAGAGACATGTTGGGACGACTGAAGACTCCTCCAATCGCATTTGTGGGAAGCAAAGCGCTGAATGCTGAGAAACAA
The DNA here is from genome assembly GCA_000827475.1 of Paxillus involutus ATCC 200175. Classification (NCBI taxonomy): domain Eukaryota; kingdom Fungi; phylum Basidiomycota; class Agaricomycetes; order Boletales; family Paxillaceae; genus Paxillus; species Paxillus involutus. The sequence continues at coordinate 6,780 of KN819784.1, forward strand.
TATAAATACCCTCCCATCCCCAGACAACTTACCGCCAACCATGGCTATCGTGAAATTACTGCTGCTTCTTGCAATGCTGTCTGGCCAACACTATGCCACGACAGCCCCAAACGCACGACCTCCTTCGGGCGAACTGCGCCAACAAGCACGATGGGAGGTCGCAATACTATGGCTGCCCATTCTGCTCAAAGTGCGTGTAGTCCAGACATTCATCAAGCAGCCGTTTTAACTTACCTCTACTCAGTTTTTGTTTTGGTTGTGGACGCTCTCAGAGAGCGCTGTGTTGATCGCGGCCACCGACTATTGCCCCGCAGGCCTCTCACAGAGCATCGTACACTACCTTGTCCGCAGCGATGACCCCCAAGGAGCCCTCACACATATCAGCTCGCTTACCCCGACCTTCCTTGCGGGTAGTGTTCTCAGCATCATTGGTAGTCTCCTCCGCACCCACTGCTACCGTGCCCTCGGCAGGATGTTCACATACGAGCTGAGCATCCGCAAGGAACACAAACTGATCACGTCAGGGGTGTACGCCATTGTGCGACACCCCAGCTACACCGGTGCCATTTCCATCGTGCTCGGGTTCTTGCTTTGCGGTCTCAGCCGTCACTCGTGGCTCGTGACTTGTTCCCCGCTGTTCCCGGACCCTAGCATTGAAACCAGGATGATGAACGTGTTGGCGAGCACATTTATATCGATGTTCGTCGGGGTTGTTGCTATGCTGGTGCAACGGATGAACAACGAGGATGTGATGCTTGAGAAGAATTTTGGAGAGGAGTGGAAGTCATGGGCGAGGAGGGTCCCATGTCGATTGATTCCTCGGATGTACTAAAGATATTGAAACGGTCCACAATCTACTCAATAGATGATCGTAGGTAATCACAATAGTAGGGTATCGAAGAAAGCACAGCTATGTCGTATTGTAAAGTGATAACAACACCGTTTCCCACAACTTGTGCAAGGGCCGAGAGTAGCCGCGGGGCCTGTTGATCAGTTGGGATGACTCTCAAGGTAGGACCCACAGCAAACGACCGAGTCGAAAGGACAGAGCCTCATTTCGTCAAGGTGGATGGAACCCCTACTCGATTTACCCCCTGAACCTCCTCAATGACTTTTGATACTGGAACGCTTAGCATACAGACAGGGATTCATCGGAGGGTTACATTTGGACCATGTGGGTGGGTACCGTACCCGTCCAAAACACGGAACGCCGCTCGACCGTGCAGCAATAGATAACGACTCCAATATATAAACAGCAGCTTGGCTCACGCATGTCTCGTTTTGCTCTGCTCCCACCGTTGGTGCACCGTGCCTATCTGACCCCGAGGAGTCGACCACGTGCACCCGTAAATATTGGGACTCGGGCGGATACGCTTCTCCGGGCTCTGGGAGGAGGGGGGGGGGGCTTGCCGTTGATAGCGTCTGACTTTATCCGTTAGGTCGCAGCCGTTCCGTATCGTTTCGGAGTTTCAGCCCAAGTGTTCGGAGGCCTAAGCATGGATGTAAGTTGTCCATATAGGACACATCAGCTCGTTTGACTCACGCGGGGATCAGCTACACAAATGAAAAATCGCATGGATAACTCGACAGCCAGAAACACTCTCGGCCATGACGCAGGCGAGAAGACGGGTAGTGAATCCGAGTCCACGAGACTATACTGTTTCATCAGCGTGCATTCTCCACCGTTCTTGAGGTCGATGTTGTGAGCGTAGAAATAGCATTCCGAGGATATGTCCATGACTTGTGGGAGTGTGCTGGATTCCAAGGACGGGGACGACAGGCAAAACCCATGTTGCGTTGTGAGCCCTGCGAGTTAAGACAAAAAACGCGGTAGCACTCACCCGCTCAGACCAACCACGCACGCGCCCGCTTGTCGACAGGCTACGACTTGTCGATCTTGAACGGTCAACCATTAATTCATTTGTCAAGGATTATGCCTTTCCCTCTTCCCGGATTGTATTTTGCACGAGGTGAGTGAGTATCACTCCCGAACCATTATCATCTTCGCTGATCCACTGGCACGCGGACATGATGAGCGCAGCACGTAACGTCGCTCGACCGTGCGGCAATGAATAACTGCCTTTTTTCCGTCCTCGAGGACCTGCAAGGTAAGACATCCCGGAAGTAATCATTAATCACCGTTCAGTCTATGCGTGAGAGTCGAACGGAGCGCAAAGCGGCCTGACGTTTTGCATCAGCTGTAACACGCTCGGAGGTCCGGGACTGTTGGAAACCCTCTGACCATGCTATCGTCGATAATATTGGTGCTAGTAACCTTGTGGGACTCCCGGGTTGATCACGTGCAAGTTGCAACTCGTCAACACCGTGGTCCCAAACTCTAACACATGTATCCTGCGTTCGCGCCGACACACCCTATGATTGCCCCATGATGCCCTATCCTGATGCATAACCCGATGTCATTGTACCTGGGAGACCAGACAGGTCGACTTCTCCATGGCAATGGCAGGCGTCCTGGTCAAGGAGCCTGAGTCGCAGTTGCAGTCGCAGATGGCCCTTGTGCGTGTGTAGCTAACCCGAGGTTTAGCTCCTGCGACAGTCGACAACCATGGTGGAAAGAACAAATGCCAATATGCTCTTTGCAAACTTCAACCAGGACTACTCGTACGTGCTGCCAATGCTTCAGCTCATACGACTTTCTCATTGATGGCAGATGCATATCGGTGGGTACGCGTAAAGGCTACAGCATCACCAACTGCGATCCCTTCGGGAGGCTTTATACGAAAGGTAAGTCCCCAAGATGTACAGCACACACACCGAGGTGAACGTCGTGCCTCAGACGATGGCGCACGTGGAATGTAGAGATGCTCTCTTGCACATCGCACATCGCCCTTGTCGGTGCCGTCCATCAGCCTCATTCCAGTCCACGGAAACTACAGATCGTCAATACAAAGGTTCGCCAAAGCATTTCATATCAACCTTCCCTCTGTTAACCTAGTTCCTCGCATCTCAGCATCAGTCTATGATCTGCGAACTTCTCTTCCCTTCCTCCATCCTTGCCGTCAAAATGAACCGCAAAACGCTTGTTGTCATCCTCGAAACGGAGATTTACATTTACGACATATCCAACATGCATCTGTTACACGTCATGGAGACCGCTCCTAATCCCGAAGGTGAGTGTTTAAGTTGTACGCAAATCGTTCTTCCTCACCCTCGTGCCACACAGCAATATGCGCTCCAAACGCGGAGAATTCATACCTTACCTATCCCTCACCCGTCTCATTCCTTCAATATCTGCCTCTGCATCCATACACAGCCCAACAGCCTACCACTGGCGACGTCCTGTTGTTCTCAACCACGACATTGTCGCTCACCAACATCATCCGTGCACACAAATCGCCACTCTCTGCACTCGCCATCTCGCCATCTGGTACGCTCCTTGCAACTGCATCTGATAAAGGC
>KN819785.1:0-10187 GCA_000827475.1 Paxillus involutus ATCC 200175
CCGCTGCCTAAGGAGGGCAAAGAACGACTATATTCACCTATGGAAGGGCAGGGATTGCCCAGACTACTCGGAATTAGCTAGGAGTAGTAAATAGGTATAAAGGAACTCACCTCAGTCGCTGCCTAAGGAGGGCAAAGAACGACTGAGGAATCCGAAAGAAAAGAAAGGATATATATATAATGGGCGGAGAAGTGCTCGCTAAGTATGACAGGAGATCAGGAATAAATATAGGAACGTGGAATGGGAAGTTTAAGCGATGTAGGATAGGAATAGGAATGCTCCTGAAAGCTCAGGAGTAATGGGACATGTCCGAGATAATGGGACGATAGTCCGATAGGATTCCGAACGGGTTCCGAGTGGAACTATGGATTCCGGGTTCCTGTGGCTGCGCATCGGACTATCGGATTCCGCATTGGGCTATCGTGGCTGCGCATCGGGTTATCGGATTCCGGAGCTCACTGTATTTTGTCAGCGACATGGCTACCTTTGCCGACGACTTCTTGGTATGCGTACAGAATGCCAGAGACCTCCAACAGCAAATAGCCACACCCGACATTCAACTCCGATTGGGCTTTGCAGGCAGCAGCCAAGGTCAATCCAACGAGCTCAAATTCCGACATGTATTATTTCAGGTGAATCTATGCTGGATCTCTCCTCACGTCTGCTCATAGACCTGCAGAGAACAACAGAAAAGGGCGATGCAAATGACATTGAGGGAACTGTGGACCTCAACGATTGGCCCGTGCACTCTGATGCTGCCGATGAAGAGTTGAACAACATGAAGAATAATTACCGTGCTACGCCCTTAGCAGCTTACGACATACATGACCGTCTCATTGAACCGGGCTCCTATCGTCAACGACTGCAAGGTGCTGTAGCCGAAATCCACTTTAATCTCTCCCACAGCGCATTCAAAGGAAAGGATACATACACTGCGGATATCCATTCGATGCGCGTCTTGAAACCTCCCCTACCCTCAACTCTTCCAAAAAAACACCGCTTACCTGCAACGTTCAATCCGCCTGCCAATCGCCGACGGTTTGTATGATGATGAATTCCTCAAACTATGCAACTCTTCTTCTGTTGTCTCTTTCTCGACCACCGGTTCCTTTAAAGTCTTCAACATAATCTCTCATGTAATGTTGATATGGCCAGTTTCCAGGTATCATCGTCCAATTCTTCATGTACGCGTATGTAAACTTTCGCCATGTACTTGTATCTAAATTGCGCACCTATGCATCGTATGTTCTCCTCGCGCTTGAACACCAAGCAAGGTTTCTGCCGCCCTCTGGCGGCAGTTCCCGAGTTTAGAATTTCTTTGATAATCCTTTAATCTGAATTTATCACTAACCACTTAATCAACCATATCGCACGCAACACGCACCGCACCGCACCGTAACACACCCGCACCCGTGCCTTTATGCCACGCCAATACCCGTACATGCACCCGTACTCCTACCTGCACCTGCACCCACACCCGCACTTGTGTTGTACATGCACCGTACACGCATCCACCGCTAACTTACCCTGTCCCATGAGACGAACTATCCACGACCTCCACACGTTCACCTCACTGCGTCGCCCCAAGCTCCTACTACTTTGGGTGTTTGAGTCTCACTGCGCTGCGTCGTTCCTCCTACAACATTGAGTATCGCAGCTCACCTCAGCCACCTCACAGACTGGGGCCCTGCTTCGCAGGGGGGAAGCCCTCCGGGCTTTCACCCAACCATTAACACTTGCACCACAATGCACACATGCCTTCCGCCTCCGTCTCGCTCGGTGCCGCAATAGCGTAGTGCAAAGTTAGCCACTGTCGTTCGTTTCGCTGACTGCCTTCTCCAGTCCATACCAAGGCCGACCAGTCTTCCATACCTCCTCTGTCCGTAAATGACGGATTACCAGAGTCAGCATCGAAGATATACAGCGTCGTAGCCGCCGCTGCCAATTTCCTGCCAGTCGGAGAGTACCAGACGACTCTAACATTATCCCGGCATAAAATAGGTGCCAACCCAGGCGTCCCATCATCGCAGACCATCACGTGGATCCTATGATTGTACGACCCAAACGTGATTCTCTCCCCATCCGGCGAAAAATCGACCGTCATCACCCGATTGAACGCCTCCGAATCGAGGACTCTGATCAGGTCTCCGGTCTCAGCATCCCATATCCGCACCGTGTGGTCGAAGCCGCCGCTCGCCAGACATGCGCCGTTGCGAGAGACAGCAACTTCGGCTACCACCCACCTTGGTGTGGCCCTCCAGCGTGGGCCTAATCTGCTCGCTGGACTCTACGTCCCATATGCGAACTGTTTTGTCAGAGGACCCGCTGACGATTTCTGACGGTCGGGAAAGAAAGCGACGCTTTCGATGTGTTCCGTGTGTCCCGGGAAGAGTCTTGGTGCCGAACTCGCCGAGCTGACCATGACGCCACCGTGGAGAGACTGCAGACGTCGCGGGTCTTTAGACGCTCATCATTGTTCAGTTTTTGGCCTTGGTTTGGCGGTGTACACATTCTCACAGCACCATATGGACCCACAACGTGAGTATGATATGCGCTAGTTCCTCACGTCATAAATGTCGCTAAACGTAGGGAAAAGGCTATGACGTCTCTCAAGTGGTGCTAGTTTGCGTAATTAGCAAAAAGGAAGCTTGAAGGAAGCATCCACAAAACAATCGATAACTCCGCCTTCGCAAGCAATAGACGGTTGAAGTAAAATTAATGGCGAGAGCTGAGTTACTTGGGGCCGTCCTCAGAGGCGAGGCACTCCCGCCTAAACACGTCCCTTGCACAACAGGTATCGCATTGTGAAAAACCAAGCAAACTACTACTACGCAGACCATAAGCAGTAACAACAGCAAGTCCAACTCGACGCGAAGCAAACTTCAACAAATGAAATCATCCACACATGTTTCCATCCATCCGGTATAAATCGTCACTGTCCCTGGAACATCATTGGGTCATAATTCCGACCGTTTCTTTCAGCCAAGAAAGTATTCCTTAGTTCTTGCGGAATCGGGAGAAGAATGGGGTCTTGGGGCTGGCCGTGGACGTCGTCGCTCCAGACATGCGGTCACGCCTACGACCGAAGCAGACGGTGCAACCAGCCAAAAGGAGGAGGATGAGCGAGACAAATGTCAACCAGAAACCTTCGATACCTGTCAGCTCAGCACATCTAGGTAGCCATAATTTCGACAAACCTGGCCCAGTGATAGTCTGGCTTCCGAAACCGAGGTTGCCCATCGCATTCTTGAAGTATGCGTAAAGGGCAATATCGATAGCAAACGCGATGAGAGTGATAGTAGCAGCAAGAAAAGATACGAGAGAGGCAATGAGGGTCACGGTGATGTGCTGCGAGAAAGAGAGCAACAACGCGACGAAGGTGACAGCACACGCTAATTGAATTCGAATATCACGTGATCAATGTTGAGTAACAGGAGCTTGAGATGCAAGCGGCGTACCGACGGGATGAACAGCCAAACCACGGGTCCATGAGGGAGAGATATAGACGCTATTGTTTTGAGTGTTTTCGACAACGAGCGAGTAACCGTGGCCTGAATTCGGCATAAGCAATGCAAACTACAGGCAAGTGAAGCATTATGAGAATTACTCACCAGCATTGTTACAAATGGTGTTTCCGTTCGACACTTGGTAACAGTAAGCCCTGTAATATGGGTAAGTATAAAACACCTTGTCGCCTTAGGGGAACCACATACCAAATGCCCAACTAGTGCCACATGGTCAACACCGCATTGAGTACTAATGGGAAAAACATCTAAACTTGAAAAACTTACTCTAAGCTGCGTCATGGTAGCCTGGCCCGATATCGCGGAACCACCGTTGGTGTGTACTCGGGTGATGTCCATCGCCGTAAGGTATGGCAGCGACACAGAGACGATGAAGAGGAGCACAAAAGCGGCAAAGAGGAAGAAGACCCCAGGGATACAGAAAGCGCGTGACATTTTTTTGAGCCGTTAATCGGTAAGGTATCGAGGTCGACGTTGACGATGACGATGGGACGATGGAGGGCGGTGGAGAGGTGGGCAGGCGAACTCGAGGCGAAATTGAAGCAATGTGTACCCTTTTATGCCAAATGCTGCACAGCCATAAGGGTTGGGACATCATCGATCCCCTATGCGGCAACTTCCGTGGCGCTCTCCAAGCCGCGTGCCTAAACTATATTCGGATTTCTACATTTCCTTGTCATGCTACTCCTCAATTGAACTAGTCTCCTCGTTTGACATTTATCGCTCCGTCCTCTGGAGTCTGAAGCGAAGAACGGTCCGTTCTGCAGATTCAGAGTCCAGACGCCAATATTGATATCACTAGAGCAGTGAAAACGACTGTGAACACAGCAGTGATTTGAAGCTTCGAAATTTTCAGTGTCAAACGTCAAACGCTAAATGTTTAAAATCCTCTGCACAAATCTTCACATCATCTATATATACATGTTCTCTTGGTCCCCCAAGTCGTAGCACCTTGGCCGCAAGATCGGTGGGTGGGTTCATGTATTTTCGGCCTGTAGCCATTCATTATTCAGAGCAGGGCCCGGATTTTCACCAAGAGACTGCATGCAAGGAGGCACTCTCAGCGTCTGGAATCTGGATGTCGTCTGGGGACATGTTGATGTGAGTGTCCAGCGCTCACTCCTACCACGTCTCTGTGCCTTGTTGTGCCCAGGCCTGCACAGTGCACGATCCCCTACCTCCGCGATGCCATCAATGGCCTTCCGGTGAGAGATCACGAGTTTAAATTTGTCTTCTTCCCATTTGTAGTCCAAAGGCCATCTATTATAGTCCATTATGCACTACGATTTTCGGCGCTTGCAGTGACCTGGGATCTTCAACTAGGTTACCGGTTCTTTGCCGATAACTAAGCAGCGTGACATCGGTTCATCATCCAGGCGGTCATGGTTACTCTTGTCTCAACCGTGACCTAGGCAGTATCATCAATACCTCATATTGTACTGAGAAGACCGGGTTCGACTCCTGTCGATACTTGCGTTCGTCGGCGATGCCCTCACCCCGCCTTCTCATAATTACTGGTTTGCAGACGCAGGATAGGTATTTCGAGCGTGTTAATCCTTCGGCAGACCGGGATTTCTTTTGGAAATAATGAGGCGTAGGCGCCAGACACCTTCCTCCCGATCGACGTGAACATGATCTGCGTGCTTGGGGAGCAGATGTTGGACGGTGTTTGTCCTACATACCACTTGATCTGCGATTACAAGGGCCCCGCTTTCGATTGACTTTCGATGTTGCCAGGTTTCAGAGTCAGGATGATCCTCTCGTCGACCAAACGTGAACCATTGAGTTAGACAATTTCCAATTGCAGTGACGACTGAGTCAGTTGGATGCGCCGCTTTCTTCGTCTTTTCCTAGCACCATGACCGCTGAACAACCAAGCGCCAACTTATCTATGGAAGAAAATGCGTTCCCGCAGAGCGGATCTGGAGCCTCAACGCAGCTCAAGGGCCTGGAACTGGCAAATCACCTCTTCGGACCACTCCTATCTCCTGTCACTGCGACGGAGGCGCAGTGGTCAGCGTATACCGAGAACCGCCAAAGGACTAGCAGTGTCTACAGAAATGTGCTGGGTCGTCCAAGCCGGTTAATCAGCAAGGCTGTACAGGTCATAGAACAGGACATGGGTCTAGAAAATGGCACCCTAAGGAAGTGCGTGTCAATTCTGGCGAGGGATGTCTCGATGGATGACGACGATGTGAGTCGTACTTGCTTTTGTGCTCACTCTTTGCCGCAGCTCCTAACCACATTTTCATCTGCATCGTAGCCTCGCGACGCAGACAACCTAGTTCGGATCTATTCTCCATCCACACCCAAGTACATCGACGTACACATCAAGTATCACTGTCGTCCTCGATACTACGAGATCGAGTGGTTCTATTCGCTCGGATACAAGATCCACAACCGCATCCGTTCATCCACCACGGGCAGCGCTTCCGCAGCCAAAGATTACGTCCTAGATGGGTGTCCGTCTACATGGCACACTCGGAACGGCTGGCAGCCGCTATGTTGGGGATATTTTGATGATGCGGATGGTAATTATGGCGAAAGATGGCGCCGAGTCGAGCAGGGCGCTTTGGAGCTGTGGGATGACGGCGTCCTCGACGTCTTCGAAGTGCTCTTTGGACCGATCGACAAACCTCCTGTCGACGATGAGGCTGCCACGCTCGCGTACAGGAGAAAACTCGTATTGAGCGTACGCTTCCTGTTTGCGGCGGTGGGGATAGATTATAGGGTTGCCTGCACAGACGATGAAGAGGATGAACGGCCGGATGATTACATGCTTGAGGGGATATCGGACAAGTGGGTCGCCCGGGGGATACGCAAAGCATGTGGGTTCCAGTTGAAGAACGATCCAGAGGAGGAGAAGCGGGGTCAAGAGGAACGTGAGGAGGAGGCGAGGGGTGAGGCCTGAGGACGAGGACGAGGATGAGGACGGGGATTCTCATGATTGGAACTAAACTTGACGGGAATCGCCGACTAGAAACCCTGCTTCACTCATGCGGACTCTCGACTCCGAGTCTCGAGTGGAGTAAACGTGTGTGTGCAGCTCAAATTGGTGTGTACATAGTCAGTTAGGCAGACCGGTATAGATAGTAAGAAGACAGTCGTTCTTACTCTATCTCGTGCAACGTACAGAGACCAGCCTTCCCTGCAAAAAGCCTGGATGATTTCAACTTGAGGCAACTGCATCCAGCTTAAATGTGACAAGGGTTTCGACAGGGGTAATTCAGCGACAAGCCTACCAGATGGCATTTCCCGCTACAGATTTCTGAGCATGGCGGTCTGACCTGGTCTCCAGCGCGCGGGGGCTTTATAGTTTAGGCAGACCAAAGAGTTCGAAGTAAGACACGTAGGTGCTTATGTAAACGTGCTTAGGCGTTGTAACATGCAGGTCCGTGCCGCGCAGGGCGTTGCGCTACACCGCAGGCAGTGCTACAAGAGCAGGTTAACCAGGAAACGAGAGAAGTAAACTGCGCATAAATGTGCACCACTGATGCTCCATGTCAATGAGTAGATCAGTAACGGGACCATGGTGGCCCTACCTGGTATTGAGTACCCATTCCAGATGTATGGCCACCTCGACGTTTCGGTGGGATATGGTTCAACCGAGTCAGCATAGCACTACTAGGGATTCCCAGCACGAGGAACGGACTTCAGGCGTACGCTTAGAACCGCACCAGGAGGCGTAACTTGAAGTTTGTGGGGGGCAAGTTAATCTCCCCTAGACAGACAGTAGAGTCGAAAGAAAATAGTCATTCCTTCTCCACTACGGTTGGCAAGTCAAAAATTTGAAGTTAGCAAGTCACGAGTCAAGGTGTACTGGGCACTGCCACACACGTGTCACCTCCGTGCGGCAAAGTCCTGCAAAGTCGTTTTTTATTGAGGCAACGACTTTCTCCAGTGCAGGCTGCGGCCAAAGAATTCAATCAAGTTGTTTAACTGTAATGCTTTTGTGATTCTTATCAACCTTGATTAATTGATTACATTATTTGGACCAGCAGAATAGCCAAGGTGCCAAAGAGTGCCAACTGGCACGGAACGCGCAGCAGTGATGGCAGCAGTGATGGCGCCAGCGTTTTCACTGATATTGTGCGCCACCGTAGGCAAGCCACATGTAGTGTTGTTGACAGAAGTCTGCCATTCTGCCGCCTTCCGGGATCTAGAGAATGCTCAGCACGTCAATCCGGGGCGCTTCCCACTTCATTCTCAACGGGCGAGCTTGTATTTCAACACCTTTCGGCCCATACCACATAGCCGTGGTGTGTTTGCACTGGTTGCTGCATAGTACGGTACGCGTCTATGCCATGAGATGTTCCATTATTCACACACATTTGATGTGTGCTCGTTAGATGAGTAGTATCACCTCAGTTGTTCCAGTGTCAAGGCCGCGACAAGTGGGGTATGTCAAACGTTACCTACATTCATTCGTCTACTGACCTCCATATGCCCACTGCACCTGTTGACAGATCATTCACTAGGTACAGCACGTTGAAACGTGCCAAGATAGCGCAGTTTTTGCAAATGCCAACGTCGCGTGCCAGCTGGGGATCAGGAGGCGTTAGGGGCTGGGGGGATAAATCCGACTATGCGCTATATAGCCGGCACTATACCGGGTGCGTTGACCAGAAAACCTCCAAGCCCTACAGAGTTAGCTGCTGATTTACGCCCTGATTTACGCCTATGTAGGCCTTTTCGTGATTTGGGCGTAACTAGAGCGCAATACCATACAAGGGAACTTTGTGAGCTATGCCAAAATAATCTTCTCCACGAGAACTTAGGTTTGATATGTTACGAATCTGGTTTACTCACTCAACAGTAATCGCATCATGATCCTTAACTGCCTGTCCCATAGCAGTGCGCAGACGCTGAGCCGTGTGAAGCCTCCAGAGTATAAAGGGCTCATACAGTGTCACCCCTCTAGACCCACCAACCCAGTCAGCATGACATCTCCGTCGCTTATGTCATCGCACTCGTCCCAGTTGACCAAAAATCCACCCCATAGGAGACAGCCTTCTTCTGAATACCTGCCAGTGCCCAGACGTGCGTCTGGACAACAGAGTCACTCTCCGCTAGAAGCATCGACATTCTCCGACAAAAGTAATGCCTTTAAGAAAGTGACTCAAGCAGATCTAACTGATCGACCCTGTGCAGCACCAAATGACGACGATCAGGGTTTTGTGTGCTCTTCACCCCAAAGCCCTATGAAAACGCAGAAGCGTAAATCCCCGCGCTCAGGCATTTCGCCGTTGACCTGGATATGTTACGCCTTGCACGCACTGTTGATCATCCTGCACACTATTTTATTGGGGATGCTGTTGACTGAGATGGATCATAGAATCCCGATTTCACCAACCGAAGCAAATTTCTATTCAGTATTACTGACCGTTATGCAGCAGACGTTCTTTACGGTAGTTATGAGTTTTTGGAGGTGTTAAACGCGCTGACCGCAGCCCTACAGGCCTACCAAGGTGCACTCGTCGTCATCACACAACAACTCGCACTACGCAGCAATCTGTTACGTCGACAGACTCTGACTGCTCTGCACGACAAGTCTCTTGCTTGGGGCGGGATCGGCGCTTCTATCCTAAGCTTGTGGAGGCAGGTATCTGTGCCCACCGCCGTCCATGGCACGCTTTGTGTCGTCCTGTACCTGGTGTCCATATCCATTCTCCACGTTTCGTCATCCTCTCTCATCGATGTCGAGACGTATGACAACAACGTGCCGACCACTGTGAGGACTCTCCTTGGTTTGCCTAATATGACCGCCGTAGAGGTGGTGTACAAGAATGAAAGTTGGGACAACGCAGGGGCAGTCGCTAGCGCCCTCGGACAACTCCCGACGATGTATAACCATGGCCTTGTCAACAGTACGGTATATGACATCGCTCTGGACACCACTGGCACTGGAAACGTGACAGTACACGCGACAACATTTAGTGCCAAGTGTTACTCTGCTGAACAGGCTTATACCGTGTCTGCGAATCAAACCACGATCGAGTGGGGCGATCTCAATGCGACCTTGTCTTTCATGCCTTTATGTAAGCCCACGATTTTGTTCTTGCGTTTGCCCTCTGCTAGACCAATTGATAGATGAGGGCACGCTTTGGTTCCTGGGGTCCATATTTCCCGGAGTGGTCGAGGTGCGGTCCGACCTCTCGAATATATCCTGACCTGACCTGACCTGACCTTTACCAGGGCCGATTGCTCAGTTTCCTATCCTTCCCCCCTATCCCGGACTCCAATGGTGCGTTGGGCACTACATTTCCGGTGGCGGGACTCATATGTGAGCACATACCTTCAGTCACCCATATACAAGTTTCATATGTGTTATAGACGGAACTGCCGGCGGTAATTTCACCGTAGAAACCGAAATCCAAGTGACAACATGTTCGCTGTCCTACACTACTCAGGATGCTGTCATAGATTCCCATACCAACGCACTTCTCAGCATTCCATCGCCAGTGGATGATCTGCCCGCTGTGTGGACTTCGACCATGAACCTGAGCTCCAGTGAAATTGACCCAATAGTTGATTGGGTGCGCAACCCGTGTGTCCCTTGGACTTGGGCTGACTCTGACTCTGTCACAGTTCTCGTTAGCCTGGTCCTCCAGTAGTTCCACGACCGTCAGGGCGTCGCCTTCGATATTGTGCGGTGCGAATGTT
>KN819787.1:0-10177 GCA_000827475.1 Paxillus involutus ATCC 200175
AAAAAGCCTCCTGATGCCCAGGTATAGACCACTCTCCCAGTTTTTCTGGAGACAATGGTTTACCTCGGCGCTGTCGACGAGTTTTGTGCCACTGTCTGTTTTGCCAAGCCCAGAATCTTTCCCTTCGGCAACGACTTGCATATTTCCGTCGGCCCACCCCGCGTACTTCGGGGGCCAGCCCCTGATGTGAGTGAGCCGCCCAGATCCAACAGGTTGGGTGAACCCTCGAGTGTCCGCAATGCGTAATTCCTCCTTTGACAGTGGTCCTGCATATGTGAAAAAGAACAAGAACACGACATAGAGAAACGATTCCATATCATCAAAATAGGCGTGTCTCCCGCCGTACAGGACGTTGAAGGACATGTAGGGAATTGTACCCTTGAATTTAGATGAGTAGGAAACAGTACTCGAGGGACTGGAAATACTCACGGTACGCAGTGCCTTGAACGAGTTCAGCTCATCCGATGGGATGGGCGAGGAAGACCTTGGCACGTCATCATCATCATCATCATCATCATCATCGAGGAGGCCCTCGCGTTTGGTTCTGACTGTGGCTGCGGCTTCGGTAGGCTGCTCAGGTTCCTGAAGTATGGCCATGTCAAAATCTATCAGGTAGCCTCTCTCCTCTCCAGGACGTCGTGCGAGTACAATGTTGTTCTCGCTTATATCCCGATGTAGAACACCGATGGAAGTCAGATATTGATGACCTGAAACGATGTTACATGTATCGAAATGGAGTGCGATGTGGAAACATACCTAGCACTGCACCTCGTACTCCCCTGACGAAGTCGTGTACGCCCCAGAAATATTTCACGGGCCGCTTTAGCCCGGAGAGGCTCACACTCAGCACGCCGTGTTCGATGGGGAATCCAGCAAGCTGGTTAGCTAGGAAAGCCCTGATGACGCCAAGGGTCGTGTATGTCTCGTTCTTCCTCGATGCCTTGAAGTTCCTGAATGATTATCAGCGCGCGATTGCACCATAAAATGCGAACGACGACCTACTTGAATGGTACAACAAGGGTAGCATGGGGGTTGCTTTCCTTCAATTTGATCTTCTCCGATTTACTTTCCTCCAATCTTTCCAGGATTTCATGCCGCTCTGCCTCACGCTCCAGATTCTGCCATGTCATTTTCAAAGCCAGAAGCTTCGAGTCATCTTGAAGATCTCCCACGTAGAACACTGTCGTACCTCGCCCGCGAATAGAGCTGGCGGTGAACAATATCCCAAGGCATTTGTGACCATGCACGGCTACATGAATGAACGCAACTCGCGGTAGGTGGGTTGTCTTTGCTTTCTTTGAGGGCTTTTCCTCGCCCCCTCCCCGGGCCGTATCGTCACCGTGATCTACCTCGGAGTAGCTCCTCTTGGAGACGGATGAAGCGGCTGCCCCTGATGGAACTGAAGCATCGCGGGTATGGCCCGGGGAAGCTAGGCCCAAACTGGAAATCACGGCTTGACTTGTATCATGCGTGGATAGGGATGTAGATGCGGAGTGCGGCTGAGAAGAGGAGGCTGTGGCTTTGCTTTCGCGATAGCTAGCCTGCACGCGTATCTTGGGAGGGGAAGTTGCCTTTGCTATAAAAACCTTGAAATGACATTCTTTAGTTCCAAGGTCTACGTCCGAACTTTGGCCCAAGTCATCTTCTTCCGCCAATGCTATCCCAAGCAGAATTCGAATGAACTCGATGCAGCCGCGCCCGTCAGATAGAGCTAGTTCGAGGTGCTCTGTGCCACTGATGTCTCCGCGCAACAGAGCTACCCTGTTTCTCGCGACCGTCGGCGCCACTGCGAAATGTACCCAGGGCTGTGTGCGATTGATACCACTCGTATAACGGTGCACCCACTCGAGGCCTGGTCCGATATTTTGATGGGGGTCGTTGTTTTTCCGCAATCGTTGCAACGCTCCATTCTGCTCCCCCAGATGCCTCGGTTCATTTCCAACGACAAATTTCACGCAGAATACCGTCGTACTCCGTCCGCGCATGCAGTTGGCGGTGAACGATATCCGAAAGGATTTGCAACCAACCACAGCTTCGGTGATAAACGCCACTCGATCTAGTGGCACATGGTTGTAGTCGACCTTTTTCGACGCGTTTTGTTGACCTTCTGTTGCATATTCACCGTCCCCCACCTTAGAATTGCTCCTCTTGAACGCTGAGGCCTGAGGGAGCGCTGGCGTTCGACCCTCAAAAAGACCGAAGGGAATCGACGAGGCTAGCCCGGATTTCGACTCGGAATCCGTGGCTTGACAGGCAGCATGCTCCATAGATACACAGACTCAGGGTGTGGAGTAGGATAGGATAAGAATGGTTGTTTGGAGAAGACTACTAGTATGGTTGGGAGGGCTGTTGGTTTTCTTTCAGCGCGCGATAGTCACTCAGGTATCAAGCTTACCAGTGAGTCAGGGTGATCCGTGCAACTCACGTGAAAGAGTCAATCCGTCCGGGATTTCGAGGTGACTGTCAACTTCAAGTTGAACATCTTGAGTGACAGTCACTGTCATATGTTATATAAGTTAGTTGACATACTTGTGAACGTCAAAACAATTCCCCGAGCTCTCAGAGAATGGTTATTACATATATGAATCATTTTGTCCTGAACGTGCGGGTCAGGCCTTGAAGAAGCTTGAGCATTGACAGAGTCCGACTCCGACTCCGAGACAAGTACTCCGATAGGGCCGTACTGTACTCTCTGTGGTGATGTTGGGCCATAAATGCATCGTGTATCACGTCCGTATGCCTGCCAGTACTCACCTGCCAATAGGAAATGTCACTGTGCGGTCCTGTCGATGTAGTGCCATCGGGAAGTGGTAGTACTTGGCACCCAGGGCTCTCACCCCTGACTCGGAAGTGGCAAGTTTGTACTAGTGGTACTTCTAGTTATAATCCGGCGTATGCATTCAAATTGATCAGCCAATTGACCTGAACTTGAAAGGTCAGGCTGAACCTTTGAGGTTCCCTGCTCCGCCCCGAGCCAGCAGCTCCCCATGCCAGCAAGGATCCGGAAACGTCGAAAGGCTGTATCTTCTTGCCCTCGATGCATGACAAAATTCGAAAGCTAGTACTCACTAATACTGAGGGAAGTAAAGTCACTGCCAGTGATTGCGTAGTCACATCTAATCAGTACTTTTCAAGGCGTAGTCACTGATTTTCCGAGTCAAGTGCCCTTTCTCACTGACACTGATTTGCAATGCCTGCTACTAAAAATCAGCGACACCCCAAAAAGCACTCTACGGGGCCCTACTGAGGTCCTATCCTACAGTATACTCTCAGACAAGTGTCTGTGCTTCGATAACCCCCACCAAACTCGTGTTAACAAGTACTGTTGAATTTCGGACTTAGCGTGAAAAAAAAATCCATTTACGTGACTGACACGCGAGCCACAAACAATCTTATCAGCGCGTCATATTTCAAAGTCCGACACATCATCTCGTACCACCACCATGTCCTTCATACATTGTCGCCAGCTACCTATACCTCCCGCGTCAATTATTTTCGTTAGAAACGAACTGTTATATGCCAGTAGCAGTTTTTTTTTCCATCTGCTTAGCGCCTGAGTGATTTTGCTGGAGATGAGATATACTCTGTGAGTTGCTTATGTAATCGCACTTTTTGATCTCAGCGTGGCCTCACCACTTGTCACCCCCTAGAACGACGAGGACATTTTCCCCAGGGTCGTTCAACAGCATGATCTCCATAACGTGGATAGCCTCCATGTCACCTAGAAGTAGGACATAGTGTTCACCGCAGAACAGGTACGACATCGCCGCCCATGATGAATACAAGCGTGCCAGTGGGGACGGATCGGACGAATGTACCGTCAGTCTCTCTCCTGCCCTTCCCTCCCTGACTCATGGGTCCCGAGCTTGTCAACACTACCCCTGTAGTCAGCATCACCGACACCATTGCCGACCCTCAGTGCATATACTACCGCACCCCATGGGACTTTGAGGGCCTTCCGTGCCCCGTCATCTGTCACGAGCTCGCTATTGCTGCCATAAGAAAATAATTCGACGAGCTTGAACCATACTCGAAGAAGATGACCAACGCCTGGATGCCAAGGCATCCTTCCACAGAGACTCGTTTGCACCGTTGCAGGCCCACCAGAGCTCTGCGTCGACCCCGTCGTGTTGGTTTTCGCTCTAAGCTCTGGTGGTCCCGTGGCTGTGTACCTGTGTACCATCAGCCTACATACAATTTCTTGTACTTCCCATCTAATTCACACATTTGCACCATTGAGAGCCGTAGACAGCAGTGGGATGGCCAGCACCAGCTCCTAGCGTAGGGGAAATGGCTAGCATAAATCAGTGTTAAGAGCTCTGATAGTCAGCGGCAAGGGCACCGATATCCAGTGTCATTGACATTGAATGGAAGTGTAGTGTCACTGATTCCCAGTGCGGTCGACACTGGATTGTGGTACTTCTGTCATTGTTTATAAATGGCTCTACTTCGCTCAGTGTAGCACTAGCCAGCCTAGTGCGGGGCATGAGTGCATAACGTTTTAACATTGAAGCGCAACTGGATACAGTTTAGTTTGAAATTTGATGTCGTACAGATACGCAGGCACACACAACCCAACTTTCCCCCCTGACACTGTCTATTGCAGGACCTGATGGGATTTTTGTGAGGACATGATATCTTGGAGAGAAGTAACCATGACATACTTAAGTAAATGGACAATTCGAGAACTCTTGTTCGTTTCCACGGTACTCCTTCAACCATAGATCGAGGACCTCTATGAATTCGCCATGCGTGACTTGGGTGCGAGGCAGAGGAAACCCATCAGACAGTCTGCTGTCTGCGAACAATGTCCATAGCGAGAGTAAAAGCCTCCTGATGCCCAGGTATAGACCACTCTCCCAGTTTTTCTGGAGACAATGGTTTACCTCGGCGCTGTCGACGAGTTTTGTGCCACTGTCTGTTTTGCCCAGACTAGTATCTTTGTCCTTGGCGATTTGCTGCGGCGGCCCGTCCGACCACATTGCGAACTCACTGGGCCAGCCCCTGATGTGAGTGAGCCGCCCAGACCCAACAGGTTGGGTGAACCCTCGAGTGTCCGCAATACGTAATTCCTCCTTTGACAATGGTCCTGCATATGTGAAAAAGAACAAGAACACAACGTAGAGAAACGATTCCATATCATCGAAATGGGTGTGTCTCCCGCCGTACAGGACGTTGAAGGACATGTAGGGAATTGTACCCTTGAATTTAGATGAGTAGGAAACAGTACTCAAGGGACTGACAACACTCACGGTACGCAGTGCTTTTAACGGTTTCACTCCATCCGATGGGATGGGCAAGGAGGACCTTGCCACGCCAGGATCATCAATGAGGCCCTTGCGTTTGGTTCTGACTGTGGCTGCGGCTTCGGTAGGCTTCTCAGGTTCCTGAAGTTTGGCCATGTCGAAATCTATCAGGTAGCCTCTCTCCTCTCCAGGACGCCGCGCGAGTACGACGTTGTTCTCGCTTATATCCCGATGTAGAACACCGATGGAAGTTAGATACTGGTGACCTGAAACGATGTTACATGCATCGAAATGGTGTGCGATGTCGAAACATACCTAGTACTGCACCTCGTACTCCCCTGACGAAGTCGTGTACGCCCCAGAAATATTTCACGGGCCGCTTTAGCTCGGAGAGGCTCACACTCAGCACGCGGTTTTCGACAGCGAATCCGGTCAACTGGTCATCCAGGAAAGCCCTGATGGCGCCAAGGGTCGTGCATGTCTCGTTCTTCCTCGATGCCTTGAAACTCCTGAAGCGATGATCAACGCGCGATTACACCACAGAATGCGAACGACGACCTACTCGAATGGCACAACAAGGTTAGCATGGGGGTTGCTTTCCTTCAATTTGATCTTCTTCAATCTGCTTTTCTCCAATACTTCCAGGACTTCGTTCTGCTCCGCCTCACGCTCCACATCCTGCCAGGACATTTTCAAAGCCAGAAGCCTCGACTCATCTTTAACATCTACCACGCAAAATACTGCCGTACCCCGTCCGCGAATAGAGCTGGTGGTGAACAATATCCCAAGGCATTTGCGACCATACACGGCTACAGGAATGAACGCGACCACCGGCACCTCGGTTCTATTGGCTTTCTTTGAGGGCTTTCGCTCGTCTTCTCCCGCATCGTCGCCGTCATCTACCTCATAGTAGCTCCTCTTGGAGTTGGATGAAACGGCAGCGCTCGACGGAACCGAAGCATCGCTGATATGTGGTGCTAGGCCTGAACTGGAAAGTACCGATTGACTTGTATCATGCGTGGATAGGGATGCAGGTGCGGAGTACAGCTGCGAAGAGGAGGCTGTGGCTTTGCTTTCGCGATCGTGACCCTCTGCGGGCGGCGCCTCCTTGGGAGGAGGAGGTGCCTTTGCCTTAGAGACCTTGCAAGAACGTTCTTTGGTTTCAAGCTCTACCTCCGAACTTTGGCCCAAGTCATCTCCTTCCGCCAACGCTATCCCAAGCAGGATTCGAATGAGCTCGATGCAACCCCGCCCGTCAGATAGAACTAGTTCGAGGCGCTCTGTCCCACTGCCATCTCCGCGCACCAGAGCTAGCCTGCTCCTCGTCACCGTCAACGCCACTACGAAATGCACCCAGGGCTGTGCCCGCCTGATGCCTCTCGCGTATCGGTGCACCTGATCGAGGCCTGATGCGAAATCCTTGTTCTTCGACTCCCCGACTGCCCGCAGCGCAGTGAAGTTGACGTATTTCTGGTCGACGGTCTTGAAGTCTGGGGAGAATGCCTTGACAGGCAAGACCAAGAAGTCAGGTCGCATGTCCTCCCCGTCTGGTTCGTATGACAACGGGACGCCATGATACTTGTCCTGTGGAGCAGCGAAGCGGTTCCGCACTTTGCAGTTCGAGTCCAGTCGAGGTTTCGCAACCTCAAGGGCACGATCGGTAATGTCGTTGAGAAATGTAACAAGCTTGTCTTCCCCGATGGGCTCCCGCGGAAAGTCCCTCCAGCGCCACGAGTACGGGTTGTCCTGTTGCTTTGACTTCTTCCCCCTCCCCTGCTT
Organism: Paxillus involutus ATCC 200175; assembly: GCA_000827475.1. Taxonomy (NCBI): domain Eukaryota; kingdom Fungi; phylum Basidiomycota; class Agaricomycetes; order Boletales; family Paxillaceae; genus Paxillus; species Paxillus involutus. The sequence goes on from KN819787.1 coordinate 7,026, forward strand.
TTTATCCGCCTCCACCGACTTGGTCTCGGCCATGACAGCATCAGAGTCCGAGCGGATGCAGCCGTGGGCCCTGGCATCCTTGAAGGCAGCGGCGAGAGCCTTCCTGACTCGCTTGGATTTTGGACCCAGTGGCTTATTTGGGGTTTCACTGGAGCTATCGTAAATTTCAACGACACAGTCAGCAATGAATTGCTTCAAAATATCCTTCGCCATGTCAGTTGGCACCAAGTGACCAAACATGTGGTCCCCCAGGTCATCTGCGATGAAGCGAGCCTGCGCGAGTTCGTGTTGGATCGCGTTGTCAACATATCCACGCGTGTGTGGCTGACTGGGTTGTCGATTGGATGCGCTTTGTTTGGTAGGAGAAGAGTGGTCTTCAGTGCGAACGGGCACGTCGGGCGTATTTCCATAATCACGTCGGATGATAACGCGCATATTTCGTTTGCACTATCAAATAGGTTAGAGGGATGACAACGGTTCCAAGTGACTTCCTGAATAATGAACGCACAGTGATTTTAACGATTTTGCCGTGGGTTGCTATGCCAGGGATAACTGACGTGGTGGTAGCAGCTGTAGCCATTGCGCGATGGGATGATGGGTTCGTTGAGTGTATGAAGGGGGTGACAAGTAGTCAACTACAATCATCTCACCTCGGGAAGACGCGTCTTTTAAGCACCAGCACGTTGTGGACTTTGATTTGTGGTTCGGAGCTGATCATCCACGATGGGAAATCAATGGCAGAACTTCACGATGTGGAACCTTACCGGTGATAAGGAGTCAGGATAAGTCTCGTGTCTTCAGTGTCTCCGCCGCCACGCAGTTCGATGGAATCATGAGGAGAGCATGCCCGGACCCATTGAGCGTGGACCCACATCGGAGTGTTAACGTCACTGTTGGTTTATTGCATGTTTGTACTTTCTTTACCACGCTGGCTTGATTGTCCATTTAGTAATGCATTGTCGAGTCACTCGAACTTCAGATTAGTGGAATATTCCGCACAGGATGACTGCCTCCACTCGGCCCCCGTGCAAGATCATCGATCTCCAAGCACGCGTCTCTCCGAGGGCCCTGCTTGCTGGCTCCTTTGTCACTTGGACATCAAGTTGGACATCTCTCCGAGACTCGCATTCAGCGTTGCTTTCAAGTTGATTATCGTATCAGTTCATGCCCAGCTATGCAATATAACATGTAACACATGACGGTGATTCGATTCTTTGGGCCTTTCTCAATCAAAATTCGCAGACTCGCGAATCACCTCGTGTCAGATCATTCGCTGCCACCCGCTGATCAAACTACACTTTTCAGACGCGTATCTCACCTCGGCCGGTAGAGTGCTCGTCGCTTTTCAGTGGAATACAGGGAAAGATGCTCACCGGTGGGGAAGTTACATTCGATCAAGCGTTAACGCATAGAGCATATACACAATTCGCGCAGCAAATACTATCGGCGTGGCCGGTTATGGCCATCCAAGTTTACTGCAACTGCTAACACCTTCGTGAGCCCTGCGATATCTTGGACAGATATACCAGCCACATACCCAAAGGAAACGGACAATTGAGAGAACTCGTCTTCGTTTCCAGAGAACTTCTTCAACCATATTTCAAGGCCGCGTATGAACTGACGATGTGAGTGGTTGACTTCCGTGCGAGGCAGGTTCAGCCCAGGAGATATACATTCTGTTGTCCATGAACAACCCCCAGAGCGAGCGTAACAGCGTCCTGATGCGTTTGTGGAGACCACCCGCCCACTTTTGCTTGAGACAATATTTCACGTCGGCGCTGCGAAGGAGCTCACCGCCAGTGATTCGCGTGCCAATATTACCGTCTCTCACTCGCGCAGTGGCTCGAAAATTACCGTCGGCTCACATTGCGAACCTTGCGAACTGCTGGGTCCAGCGCCTCGTGATCGAGCCGCGCAGACCTAAGGGGTTGGACGAACCCTCGAGCATCAGCCTCGAGTAATTCCTCTTTGGACAGCGATCCTGTGTAGGAAAAAAAGAACAACAATAGAACATAGAGAAAGGACACCATATCGTCAAAATAGTTCTGTCTCCGACACGCGGTGGCTTCACTTCATCCGGTCCAGTGGGATCGGCGAGGAAGACCTCGCCATATCAAGAACTTCAAGGAGGCCTGCACGTCTCAAGCTGAACATATCGAGTCACCGTCATACGTTATATTAGTTAGTCGCCATGCTTGTGCAGTCAGTGTGGACATACATGAATCATTTTTTCCGGAACGCGGCGTGTCACTGCTGGGCCTGGAAGCTTGAGAATCGAGATCATTGACAGAGCCCGACTCCGAGACCAGGGCTCCGATACTTAGTACCTGTGTTGAGTCTGTGGTGATGTTGGGCCATATGTAGATGCATCGTGCATCGTGCATCATGCATCATGCATCACGTCCGTACGCCTGGTACTCGCCCACCAATAGAAAATGACTGTCCGGTCCTATCGATGTACCATCGCGAAAAAGATCTGGCAATCTTGAAGCAACGAAATTTTGAGCGCTCTCACGTGATCTCCACAGAACACAAGGGGAAGCAAAAAGTCAATCGGGAAAATCCCTCGAGTCTCGACATCATAAATCTATATAGAAAAAGTAAGAACTGGGTATATACGTGTATCGAAAACATGGAGACGTGCACACTCGAAAAGGGGCCTATATGAGGTGTATATACGAGAGAGGATACGTACAGGGCTATAACGACAAACGAACGAGTATGCAGCAAGATATACTAATCTTAAGAAACAGACGGATGGGAAACACTGACAGGACAGGGAATGAGCAGCCAAACGACAGAAACGAGCGAACGGATGAAGCATACCCTACTAGTATACATTCACCTGTCATGCTTCTCAAGACTGGTTACCTCGCGTATACGAACTTCCACTCCTTCCCCTTCCCCCCCAATTCGCGCTTAACCCCGCCTCACCACCCATCCCAGGCCCCCACATAGGCGCCGAATCACTCCTCGCTCTCATCCCTGCAACCCTCGAGGGTCCGCCACCTCCAGCCCCGGCAGCAACAAGAGCCCCCGTGGTCATCAACGTAGGCAGCTTCACTTCTTCACCAGCATCATTGGGTATAATGTCCATGTCTTCGTTTTCGCCTCCCATACCTCCCTCTTTGGTATTATCTCCGCCTTCGGTC
>KN819792.1:0-10122 GCA_000827475.1 Paxillus involutus ATCC 200175
GTGCCCATACGTGCATCCAGTTTCTCCACGGTCGATGCGCCCTCGGTGTGCCTCGGAGGAGGCCCGCGAAGAATTTCTCGACGATCCCAGGTTGTCTCGATACTCCGATTTTATTTTCTTCCTGCCTAGGAATTGGAGGGGTATAGACGGACATTTGGTCGCGCGCCTTCGGTCGATGGCGACTCTTGTCTTGTAGTGGTTGATGGTCGGGAAATTCGTTGGGACGTATCCCGCTCGCAAGGATACTGCTGAGATCTCGATGGGCGTGTAGGCCCTGCGGAGTCCGGACGGGTGAAGGACACGTGTTTCGAGGCCAACTTTAGCTCAACGCTGCGAAGGTCTGACGAATGACGCGGATAGAGTCTGGTGGGTGAGCATCACCATCAATATCACGCCTTTCCCAGCCCCGAAACAGTGCTGACAACGCGGATATGACTTCATTCTCTAATATTGACTTACATTCAAGCCACGACTGGTACAACGTATCGCGTTCGCCGTTCGTTAGATGGCACCATGAACAGGATGTATCCAATAATTATCCAGTTGTGAGTTGGAGGGGTATAATTGGACGCAGCTTAGTTCGAGGTATTGATGTATATAGTCTTCTGCTAGGAAATTGGTAGGGACGCATCACGCTTGGAAGTTGGAAGTATACCGCTGAACTTTGAACGTTGAGATATCTATTGGCGTTCAGTACGAGTTACACCGTGTTTTTCGGGGTGAATGGGCGTGAACATTTGAACCTAATGTACAGACTGTTTGGAATACAAGAAAGACCAACTAAAATCACCTCGTCTTCAACCTACGCACGCTTTACAATGAATACGCCAACATCACATTCGTAAGAAATTCCATCGCCTCGACACGGTACGTGTCCTCAGTGAGCGCCTGTGGAATTAGCCCATCGAGGAACTCCAGCATGTGTGGCTTCCCAGTGGTGTATTGCGGCCAGTACAAATCCGTGCCACCGTTCGGATCGAGATTGTTGACGAAGCGGACGAGATAGGATGCCATATCTTGTCCCCCGTAGACGTTGAAGATGTCGGAGCCATGGAACTAAAGACGTTCACACGATGTCAGTATTGGCGGGTAAGCTCATGAGTAGTTGACCTACAGCACCGAGGACAGGAAGGGTCTTCAGACGTTTGGTAACTAAAAATAGTCAGGCCGATCAGCACCTCGGCTCCTGAGAATCGATCACGGTCGGCCGACATACCGTATGTCCACAGAGGTTGCTTTCCAGAACGCTGCTGCAAGAGGAACCGTCTAAAAGCCTCGAAAGTAACGTCGCCCTGGAATGCGGCGATACGCTTGAACTGCGGCGTGACCGCATTGAGCACGCCTGTGTCGAACGGCGAGCCTTGAGAGATATTGGCAGGATAGAATTCCATGAGCTCTTGGATCGTAGTTGTTGGGGCTTCGGGAAATCGGTAGGTTTTCAGGTATTCCTCGAATTGGGCGTCGGTCCTAAGAGAAATCGTACTCGGTCTGCGAGCTGACGGGATGCACGGGATGTAGCTTACGTTATGTTGAGGGAGGGGAAGGAGAACAACGTGCCCTCGTCATCGCAAACACCTGTAGGATGAATTATTAGGAATTGAGGACTAGTAAGACAGCCAGGAGGGATGAAGACCCACCGTTCACGAATGGGATATTTGCGACAGAACCTTGTTGGACCAATTTGTGTGGTTCGTCAGTTAAGAAGACGCCGTCAACGCGGGGTTGCCATGCCAGGACAGTTGACTCAAATGACACCCAATCATCAGCACACATGCCCTAGGACAATTCAGATAGACTCACCTGATACGAAAACGCGCTTGGTGACTGATTCACCGCATCAAGCAGCGTCTCGTACGGAACTTCGCGCAAACACTGCAACGTATCAGATGCACTCGAACACCTGGTATCAGACACGAGAGCATCATAATATTTCTGTCCTTTTAAAATATTGCCAACGGGGAAGGCAGATCCACTTTGCATGAAAGCGGCTCGGAATAGACCGTCGGGGTTACCATCGTTGGTCACCGTATGGAGCGCAGCGGAGATAGCCCCGGCGCTCTCACCCCAGCTAGAGATTGATATTATTTACCATAGGTGGTAGAAGGAAAGGTTGGATAGGCGGTGCTTACATGGTCACTTTTGTCGGATCTCCGCCGAATGCATTGATGTATTTCTGTATCCAGTATAGAGCCAGGCGTTCTGACCAATACGAATGACCAGAGTGACACATAGCAGAGCAAGCGGGACGTACGATCTTGGAGGCCAAGATTGCCAACTCCAGCATCTTTGACTTCTTGACTTGCCAAAAACCCGAACGCTAGGATCCAGTCGGTACACAGAAGGAGCACTCAAAGAACGTGCATACTCACCATTTAGACTGAATTGTTCCCGTGAGTTAGTCTTGAATGTCGCGGAAATCGCAATGCGCTGCTCACCGGTAGTTCATGCTCACGTAGATGGCTGGAACGCCGAGCGAAACCGCTTTCTCCACGATCACAGTGCCGTTGTACCTGTTGTCAACCATTTACAACTATATCTGACGAAGGACCAAGATCTTACCCTTTGGTAGTACCAACCTCGAATGCGCCTCCGTAAATCCACTGTTCAAAAGCTCGGTCAATCAACAACGATACCAGATGCCTTGAGACCTACAACGACAACAGGTAACTTGGAGTCGGGGGTAGCATCAGCAGGCACGATAACATTCAATGTTAGACCTGTCGTGATGATCAACACCCAAACCAGGTCAAGGTCGAAGGTTATTCACAATCCTCTGCGGGAAGTGGAGCAACGATGCTATTGTTGAAGAACTTTAAATAGTCAAGCGTCTCAGTAGGAAGACCCAACCCTATGGGGATTTCCTTGGCTCGTTGTGGGCATGCCGGACCATATGCAGTGGCAGAGAAACTGGCGTTATACGGTGGCAGAGCTTGGGGGAGCTGAAAGCGAAGTTGTCCTGTCCTGTCTTTCGGTCAGTGGGCAGTGATGTCGGCCAGTCAAAGGGACGTACGGAGGTTGCGCGAACGGGATCCCAAGGAACTCGTTCACGGATCCAGATGAGAGTCCTGTGACGGTAGCGCTGTCCAGCGTCACGGTTGGCGATGAACGATTCCCCAAGAAATAAGCCAAACCGGCCAGCAACAACGACAGAACAGCCTGGGACATGATGCAACCTAAGGTTCTCTCCGCTGAGGGAGTTGGGAACCAATGAGGGTGACACTGATCTTGTCAACATCTACTTGGGTTTCCGATAAGCCTTTAAACTGAGCATGGGACAAACAAGTGTCATGATCGTTGCCGTCTGGACAGCATGTTGGCCGCGGTTTTATGAAGTAAATGATTTGATGCCTTGCTTCGTTCTGGTTGGTGGTGTTGCAGCGCTGGCATTCCAAATTTGCTGATTGCGGAGTTTCTTCTCAGCGTTTGCGTGACATGACATTTCATGCTTATTCCACCAGCCCTTCGGGACCATGGGGCGAAACTAACATCTAATATGACAGTAATGTCTGAGATTGGTCAGAAAGTGGGAAAGCAGGGCGTCGCGTCGCGGAGGTTGACGTCGAGTCTTGCCCTCCCAAGAAGAAAAAAGGCATAAGCAGAGGTTAGAGAAACCCCCCAAGAAAGTCGCAGGTCAGACCATTTATGTAAACAAAACACGTCAGACGGATTAGGAGATCGGAATTCCGGCCCTGTACGGTCAATGGATAACACACATCTTTGTTCTTAGACCTGGCCTCCAGGAATTTCAGCCATACTACTAGTAGGCCCCCTGAAGCTCCCTCATATGTCTGTCCGGGAAATAGCAGATTTGAGACCCAAAAATGGCAATATGTCTGTCCGGACATAGCAGATTTTGGATGATTTTGGCCCAAAATTGGGCATATGTTTGTCCGGCAATAGCAGATTTGAGACTTGCTGGAGGTTGGCAGTCACCTGATTTTGGCCAGCTCAGGCACTAAAAACTTGTGTATTTCTTCTAAACTTTATCTTATGACAACCTTACGACATTGCTTCTGAGATAACCTCCAAACATGGGGGATATTCTCCCGCAGAATGTGCCTCTCCAAGTCCGACACATTCAGAATATTGATATCATCTATAGTGACCTCCACTGCCTTGCTGTTGGGGGGTGAAATATACCTGGGGCAGTTATCAACACATTCGGCGCTCTGCTGCAAGCAAAAGATGAACAGACAGTGGATTATGTGATACTTTCGTCATACCTAGACCCTATTGTAATGAAAGGGTCGACCTCTTATGGAACTCTCGAGGAGAACATCTTGGCTGCGGTGAGTACAAATGGAACTTGATGGTAGACTGGTAATTTACCTCAGGCTCATTTCCTGGCCAGTGTGTCTCTATGTCACCCAAGGAGTTGCTGGCAAGGCCTAGATGGGTCATACCTCTTTGTGGTGGTAGCCCATCACATTGGGTTCTTACCTGGGCTGACATCGGTGTTGGCAAGTTGGGAATGTTTGATAGTATCCCCGGCCAGCATTCCGGAAGTTGGGCAATACCGGTGAGCCTATGAGTGTTCTTGAAAGGCTAATAGGCTAAATAGAAGCATCAGCTACTTCGACATATTATCAGCGCAGTCCTAGGATACCTGGGAAGACCTGAGGTCACAGCGCTAACATCGTCATGGAAGCGGGTGTGTATCACACCCACTGGTTGCCAACAGCAAATGGACAACTGGTCATGTGGAGTCGAAGCTCTTTCCAGTCCAACAACACTCTTTCTTCATTGTCCGCAGCTCTGCACGCTTCTACATCGGCGAGGTGCTTGACATCTACAAGAAAGGGACGAATAGTAGGTACGGTTTGCTTGATTCCTCGGAATCCTTTGCGGATCTCGCCTTTCTCTCACTTCGTGTCTATTTACCTTTGTCCGGAGTAAGTCGAATACTTCTCAGACTTGATTGTTGCTCACTGTCTACCCTACTTTCCAGGAAAGCACCAGTGGTGACGATGCCATGTACGAAGATGACGACTCGCTACCCTCCTTCACCAAGTTCTACCACACATACCACCTGCACACCCACGCTCCCATCAGCAACATCCTATACCACCTCGGAAGCAAGACGTTTGACGGACACGATCGAAGTACCCCTCGACTCACGGCTTCAGCTGCCAAGCATTGGCTCACACTTACAAGGCCAGCTGTCAAGGAGAAGCTATTAAAACTCAAGATATCGGGTGGAAAGGCAACACTCGTATAGGCATATATTTACCAGTCACGCTAGGTAGTTTGACGCTGCTGTAGGGTAGTATCGCTGTCCTCTAGGACGCGACACGGCGTACACTGTAACACTTCGGCTGGGATGTCACATGCGTCACGATGTGACACGTGACATGTCTGTCCGGAATAGCAGATTTGAGACCTGAAATATAGCAGATTTGAGACCCAAAATCGAGGGTTAACCCGGACAGACATATGAGGGAGCTTCAGGGGGCCTCTACTAGTCCTTGCCTCTGTGCTATTCGCATCCTCCTGTGGTGTGCTTCTGAGACTGCGCCAGAAATACCTTCAGACTATGATCTGTAGCTACTCGGTTGCGAACAAGTTGGAGGATCATCTCAGGTATCTCGGTGATTCGACCCCCATGGTTCAGAGGACTTTTCAACCCAAATCTTGGCGATGAGCGCTTGAGGACAAATTCCCGCCACGACAAGCACTTACCAAGTCACAGATACCTATTTTCCACCAATGGTTGATGCGCACTCCATAGACAAGGTATTGTCACCATTTAATCCAGACTCCAAACCAGTCTAGTGGTGCACAGATACTATTATAATAAAATTTCCGTGCTAATCTATCATAATAGTATCATATTCTGAGCTGTGGGGAGGGTATTTACTCGTAGCCAAATGGTATTGTAACATAATAGAATGGTAATTGTATTTACTTGTATCTAATGGTTGTGATGGATGGAAACATCAGCGAGGTAGTCAATGCCCTCACCCAGACCCTTTTTCAGCCATTCCTTCGTAACAACAGTCCTTGATGCCGTCGTCGCAGTCATACATGATCGGGAGTCTGTGAGTGTATGCTTCGTGCTTGAGAAGAGCCGCTCGACCGACACGCTGACACCAGGAATGGCAAGAACATCTCGCGTGATCTGCGAGAGCATGGGGAATTGGGTTTGATGAGTCTGTACTGACCGTTAGTAGTGACTATAGTGAAACATAACGAACAGTTGAGACTCACTTTCCACCATCCTAGAGGATCGTTTCTGTTGGTGCAGGGATATGCGCCACCGAAGTACAGCGCTAGTTCCGATTGTTTCACCGCAGGCCCATTGTCGGTGCTGACAGATTCAAGTGCTATGGCGATAGCTTGATCAAATATAGACTCCGGTGACTCTGGCTGGTGATGTATGGTATGTGACATGGATGTGCGAGAGTCTGAGGGTTGATCTTCGGCATATTCGATGAGAAGGTGTTCGAGGAGTGTCTCTGCACGCGTAGGGATGTCGGGTGCCCACTTTGTGCTGTCTTTAAAGTACACTTGGTGGATTGATGGGTGAAGAACTGAGAAAACAGTTAGCAGCTGACGAGCAGACTTCCGAGGCAAATCATTCAGAGATGACTTGAAAGGTGCACATACCCGTGCCCATTAAGGGAAAGTGAGAGCCGAATGACTTCTTGAGATAGAAACAAAGCTTCTCCAGGCCGGCCATCAATGCAGATTTGAGGTTATGGGGGTCATCGTCCTCGGACAGCTCCGCAATGGCCTTTTGAAGTTTTGATTCAAGGTATTTGTAGAGTGGGAGAGGCTTCATGATTGTTGGTACTTCGCCGGCTGATAAGTCAAGGGTAGCTTCGAAAAAGTCCTACTGACACATCAGCGCTATGAATGTGATAATCAAGTCAGCGTACCTTTAGAACAATGCACAGCCGCTCCAACAGCTCCCACTCGCTATGGCTGATATGCCATTTCTTTTTCTTGCGGGTCGCCGCAGCCTTCTTCTTGCCGGTGAGGCTGTTGTCAAGCTGGTCCACCCAATGGTTGACTGCCTATATAAACAGATGGCAAGGTGCACAATGTGACACTCTGAGTCAGCTCATGTCAGGTTAAAGAAACCAGACCATACATACTGGCTTGAGTTTGATGCCGCGATCCATTTCAGCGTACATCGTATTCCACTTAACCTCCATGGCGCCCACTAGGACCATGTGGCTGTATTTTTCATCACATAGTTGCCGTATGAGTTTGCGCATCTTCTTTCGTCGTATATCTGAGCGTAGGACATCAACAACAATGGCGTGAAGCTATGTGAATTAGTACATGACAGTTAGCAGTTATCGTGGTGACCAATGATTGAGTGCGTACCTTTGCAACTGCGGAAAGCTGCTTTGAGCACCTCATTCCACCTGATTGACCTTGAGCCTCCTGATCACTTCCCCAGTCCTCATCATCTTCCAATTCATTGTTTGAACTCTCCGATCCATCAACAGATTCATGGGACTTTGATTCAGTGGCCATCAACGTCATTTCTTCAAGGACAGCTTCGTCCATTTTCGGGTCATATGCCAGCGGGAATGCGCGAGCCTCGATGAAGAGATCATGTTTGTCGGGGTCTGGGGCAGCGCCAAGAGCAAAATAGCCCTTTCAGCACAGCATGGTCAGCACTGCATGAACAGCCAGGGCGATGATAGCACAACTCACTGTGAAACAAGGTTTAAAACATGCGCTGCACAACCAACCTGCATATTAACAGGGTTTATCCATTGGCTTGAGGCTTTCCCTACACACTTACTGATGGCACGGTTCATAAGGTTGTTGCTCGCAGTGTTGTCAGACGCATTTGCGACTAGAATAGTTTGGTGAAGTTAGTACCACTGTTAGCGTTGAGTTTCAAGTCGGAATGAGAGACGTACTAAGCTTTGTGTCAATCTTCCTCTTGCGAAGGGACTGAAAGATCAATTTGCCGGACTCAGCACCACTGTGGCCTCCTGGAAGGTGCTGTAAATCTAAGACGTGCTCCACTAACTTCCACTCGTTGTTGATATAGAAGACCACCGTGCCTGCAAATGCGTAGACAGAGTTTTTGCTTGTCCATAGATCACTTGCGATGGCAAGTTTTGACGAGTTTTCCTGAATAACACCTACTAGTAAGGTTTGATAAAAGATTTATATTCAAAGAGACGTACCCGCAACTGAGAATTTAATTTGTCTTGTATCATGTCGTAGATGAGATCAAGGTCACGTCAAACCATTTGACGCTTCGGAATAGGAAACTTGTAGGGTAAAATATATTCAAAGGTTTTCCTCATACCAGACTTCTCGCCAAGCGTGAATGGAAGGTCATCCTCGATAATACCTTTGATAAGATGTTCATGAAACCCCTTTACCGTGACCTGCTTTGCTGGGTTCTCGATCCCACGCTGAACAAAGTTCTTCATGATGCCGTGTTGAGCTGCCAAACTGGATCGTTGTAGCTCCTCGACGGCCTCTGTTCTAGTCCCCTCTACATCTCCATGAGTCTGTGAAGGATCGGCTTGCTGAAGGCACCAGGATTGAAAGGATTGACTTTCAGGAAGGCAACTGCATTTTTCGAGATGGGAGGTAAAATTGCTGGATGGTGGTAAGCCAATCTTCTCCTTCGTATAATCGGTACAGCCTGATGTGCGTGGCGATGTTCGGTATGTGCTTTAGGGCCCAATGTTAGGATTATAGTGTTCATATTCCGAATGTAAACAAATGACTTACTGACACCAATTGCAAGCCCATTTTCACACCAGCTTCCCATTCTTGTCTTTTGTTGGTGACGGAATGAAATGGGTAAATGCCCAGCAACCCTTCTTTCGCTGACGGCCAGCCCTATTGGTCAACTTTTCAATGTTTGAATTACCGCCTGATGCATTGTCATCCTCGCTTCCAGACGAACCACTCTCTGGTCCCTTCTTTGCCTTCTTTGCTGATCAACTGACTTTGGTGGTCTTTGCCTTCGATTTTGCCTTCAGTTTATTTTGTGTTGCCTACAATACAAATTCAAACAGTTATGTGAAAATGAGAAGTAATATATCTGTACTGTCTTTGATGATGACCCGTTTTGTAGTATCACATCATCGTCTGTAAGTATGGGTGATGACATACACAGAACTGTGTTCGTGTATGGTCATGATACACTAGTACCACCCTATACGCTTGTACACCAGAGCAGAGAATCCCTCCAAGCGGAAACACCAGGAGCGTACAGTGTATTTTCATCATAACTCCATAGCATGCAATGTGCTAGACCTACAACTTGTACCACATATTAGTACATCCCATACGCATATACCCCAGAGCAAACTGTCACTTAAAGCGGAAACGCCAAGAGCGTAGGATGTATTTCCCTTATAACTTCTTAGTATGCGACTTTCCAGCTCTATAACCTTCACCACTGGAAAGAGATCGTTATTACGCACATAACCATATTTTTCTTGGTTATTTAGGACCTCCTATTGAGTTACTACCTGACAATGTCACTTATCTAGCATTTTAATATTTTACCCTTCCATATATAGTCTTGAGGCTTACTTAAACATGATGTCAACATTGACAGGCCCTTCACAGCCACAGGGACCTGACATCTGACAGATGTGCCTGCCAGGGACAGCAGTGCCTGTCCAGAATGACAGTTCTGACAGCTGACAGCTGCTGAACAGCCACCTGTCATTATCTGACTCACTCTGACTCACTCTGACTCACTCTGACTCACTCTGACTCACACTGACTCAACCTGCTTGGCATTACTCAGCAAATGCTTGGCATTACTCAGCAAATGCTTGGCATTACTCAGCAAAGGCTTGGCACTGTCCTATGAGGAAGCACAGCCCGCCCCAGTACCACACGGCATGCCTCTAAGTAGTATTATGAAGGTACCAGAGCACCTTTAAATGGTTTTATCAAGGTACATAGCTAGATATAGCCAAATTATACCCCTGACCGGATTAGGCAGCATAGCCACCTCCAAGTAGTATATAAAGGGTACCAATTTGGCAGTTGAAAAAAATAATAATCCCCAGTTATACAGTAAATTATCCCTGTCTGAGTGTGACTTCGCAAGTCCCCCTCTAAGTGCGACTAAGAACTAAGCTAGGGTTCTATACTGTTAGTCCCTGCCAGTCCTAATCG
>KN819794.1:0-10094 GCA_000827475.1 Paxillus involutus ATCC 200175
CAAGCCATGGAGGCCCAGGGTCTTACGCAAAGGACACCTCCCCAGATCCAAGAATCCGACGAGGAAGTTGATCCACAGGTTCCATCAGAACATGTTCGGATTAAGAAGCCGCGCACTTAGATGCCTTGTGTTACCGTGTGTCGAGCATTTACTAGGTTATAGCTCCTGTCAGTGTTGACCTTGTGCCAGGAAAACATATTCAATGTGAAGGTCCGGCAATAGCTATATGATACTATCAAGCTATCTGCCCTTTCAGGCATCCGAGTCTGAGTCTAGATCGATCGCAGGCATTTCCTCGTTGTCATCCTCGTCGACCACCATCGGTGCTACGTGCGTTACATTTGCTACAGGAGCTTTTTGGGAGGGTGGCGGCGGTGATATGTGATTCAACGGGGTGGTCGGAGCGGGTGGTAATAGTGCTTGTGGTAGGGGGACGAGGGATACAGCGGATGGTTCTGTCAGACGAAGGTTGCCAACGGGGTCGCTCTTGGGAGGTAGTTCAATGGATATCGGTGACACCTGTTGTTGGGGTGTGGCAACAGGGGTCTGTTGATTCTGTGCCGTTGGCTGAGGGCTGACCTGCTCAGCACCCATCGACTGCTCGGAACTGGATGCACCGATCTCCTCATGGCCAGGCGTCAAACCAAGTAAACGACGACTTGCTGCTTCTTCCGCGCTTTCTTCTGCAGATGAAAGAGATATGGACTCCACGAAAGGTAGTGTCCGCACGAATGGCGGTCGGCGAGGATGCAAAAGAAGATCGATTTGAGAGTGGAGCTTATTGGACGTTTCCAGATCCTGTGTACGTCGTTCGTTTCAAAAGACTTATCTTTGGAAGTGGACTGACATACCTGGTGAATTCCTTCGGAAGTGCAGGACCGAAGGACAAGGCCGGTGCTCTTGCTCATCGCGTATGATGTCCCTTGAGCACTTTCGAGACATACGTCGCGAACTCTTACCATCACCCTACCATGGAAGCTGGGATCAGGTGAAAGCGACGAGGGCGGTATCGAAGGCAGTGACAACAGGATGGACAGAAGCACTCGGCTCGCGAGGGAACGAGTGGAAGGAGTCAGTTCAGTGTTCTGCATCCCCTCGTTGAGAACTGGTGAACAGGATTGGCAAGCAGATATTTCAACGTCTGTTGGCCACTCACCATCTAAAGCAGCGAGTACTGTGTCACGTTCACCCGTCGTAATGCATATCATGGCTTTGGTCGTTGAGAGCACATTGTCTGCCTGATACTCCCGTCGTCGTTTCTTGCTCGCTCTGGACTGAGTGCTACCTCCTGAAGTGGGTTCTGCGTCTGACTCAGGCAGGTAAAGAGGTGACAGGAAAGAGATGGTTGCTTTCACGAGACGAGCAATTCCAAGCTGAGCACCCACAATGGGGCAAGAGTGAAGAAGACTATAGGCGCAACGAAGGAATGCAAGTTTTTGGGGTCTAATTTCAAAAGGTAAGTAAACCCCAAGACTGGTAAGCATGGTTCGTACTGCTCAAGATTCTTTTCAAGCTGGCATGCGATTATCATGATCAACCTTGACGCGTTCGAGGCTAGCAAGTGTTGTGTGCTGAGAAATTGGGCTTGAGTTTGGGGTTTTGTGAAATAAACTGCTGTCCTCACGTCTGGGTCAAACAAGAGAGGAGACGACAAGCTTGCGTCCAAATATGCGGCACTGTTGCGGCTTCTGCAGCTCTAACGTATTGGTCAAAATGAGGTTTTCCCTAAAGCGGGCTCAGCACATTTTCAAGAACTTTTCGCAAGACCAACCTCTTCATCGACCGTACACGCCATCAGAGACCAGCAGAAAGTCACGAGATGACCTATCGGCACTTGAACAGGACGTTGTACTGGTGCCCTATGCTGTCCATGAGAAATAGTTCACATACAGTCTCGTGTCCTCAGATTTACCTCAATAGTGCACAGATTGCGGTTATCCCAGACTTAAGTCTGTCCAGGTTACGCGCAGCCGTCGTCGAAGGATCATCAGTTGTAGTCTCAGTAAATGGGAGGTTGCCTGCTTCGCCGTTGGCTGTTTGGACATGGCCAAAAGACTGTTGGTTGAATTGTGCCGCGCTGGCAGTGAATGTCGTTCGCAAAGACAGCCATGCGGTCCAAGAAGAGTGAAGGACGGCGTCCAAGGAGTTTCGCCACAAAGTCGCACCGCCGACCTTTCCGCCGAGAAGGTGGAGCGTCGCATAAAGATTAGCGGTAGCATCAAAAAGAATGCCATCCGTGACCTGAGGTGCGGCACCACTGAAGATGTGATTACATAGGGCAAATAGTCTCGGACTGAGAGCTTTATGCAGTGAGGGATATATCGGTACTAGTTGCGCCAGTGATTGTATGGCTAAGCTCTGAAGTATTGTGAGCTTTGAGGTGCGATTCAAAATAGCGGGACCACCTTCATATCCAGATCGCCGTGCTGTTCCGCGATTATCAGAAGGGCCGAGCTGATTCTCGGAATAGCTGGTGCCGCAACTTGTCTTTGAAACTCTGGGTGATTCGTTGCAACACCGAGGATAAGTCTTGAGTATCGTATAGAAGCCTTCAATATAGGGATAGGTTCGGGTTTCTGTTCGCGCGCAATCAGAGGTCTGCAAATTCTGGATTGACATGTCTAACAAACTGATAGCAAAGGTAGTAGGATACCGAGCCACGACTGTGCGTTGTCGATCAGCAGCGGCCTGGACAAAAATGAGGTACGATATGCGATGCATATTGCAGCCCAACGCGCTGCAGGATCTTTTGAGTGCATTAATGAAGTAATGCGGGTCACCCATTTCTGTAGGTGAGGGGACGGTGCAAAGTAATGCGGCGAAAGCTGTTCCAACACGTGTGGAACGTGGACCACCGCTGATACATCTGACGCGAGATGAAATTGAAGGAGAACCTGGAGAGGATGAGGAGCCTCCATGGTGATTCAGTGTCCAGCAGGGTCGACCAAGTTTTTTTGATCGTGAACTGCACAAATTTGGGCAAAGGCTTTGATTTTCAACATGTCAAAACAAACCCGATGCAACTCGGTATTGCCAACTCCTGCAACTACGGTAGTAAAGCGGGCCATCGTCATTTATAACATCACTTCGGGCCTAGTAATGCAGAACTTTGACCGGATTGAGCTGGACCATACAGTTGAAAGCCAGCTAACCCTGAGCACATTCGAGGTGTGTAATATTTCGTCCCTTGCAAACCTCGCTCAAGCTACGTATATGCATGTTTCAGGGGAAGTTCGAGGTCAAGGATTTCGTAGGGTCGGTGTCCGAGAAGTTGATAACCCAATCAAAGACATCATCGGGACGTGCGTTTGTCCATTGGACTGACGTGATCTATCATAACGCGCTTCCGTGCAGCCTTCGATCCGAAGCCTTTCATTCGCACTTTCGAAGCAGCTGTGGACCGCCTGATAGCAATACGCAAGGATGTCCAGGCCAAGACGGAACAGCTTGAAAAGAGTGTCAGAGTTGCGGAACGGGAGTACTCGAGGAAGATGGCCGAATTGAACAAAGGATTCGAAGTATGTGCCAATGATCTTCTCTCTCTTGTCTGCAACTGCACGCTCGTTAGGGTGTCGGATCGTCATTCGCGACGATGGAAAGCAAATTGAACGAGGTTGGGAGGACGGCAATTCGAATAGGCGCGTCTTCTATCTGTCTGGCGCTGAAAATAAGCTCATCCTGAGTAGGCGAAGAGCTCGAGTCTGTTCACATTGGGCGACAGAGGGCGCAGGCAGCCCGTGATCTGATAGACTACTATAACCAGTTCTCTCGCGGCGACACAACTCGTCTGGATGCTCTCAAGAAAGAAGGCAAAGAAGGTCGACGGCAAGTGGCTGTCATCTTGAGACGGTTGACAAATGTGGCCAGAGAGGTGGACCTTCCCATCGCGGATAAGGTGAGATGATCGCCGGGCGTATGCGCTTTGACATTAAATCTTCTCAAGACCAGAGAGAACATCGACAAATATTGCGAGAAGTTCGAAAAGGATATGCTCTATCTTTTCGACAAGTGTTACCGCAAAGGTGATCCCAAAATGATGCATGTTTGTCCGATGCAGTCAATCCTCACTGCCACTGTCTCATACCAAATCAATAGCATTGCGCTCAGACACTACTGGACTTCAATGGCGGCGCCTCCTGCGTACAAGTCTACGTCAATCAGCACGACTTCTTCATCAACAAGATACGGGAACATGTTGATCGTTACGATGCCTTGTATGCGCTTATCTTCTTTCACTGTTCCTGCTTTAATTCTGCCATAGATGGAGCATCGTGTCAAGACCTGACGAAAGCCCTCCAAGAACCGAATCAGGTCTCGCTGAGCTCTTTGGGGAGGTCAGGGAAACCATGGTCCAAGAGTCCCAGATTGTCCAAGCGGTCTTCCCGAACCCTCCCCTTGTTATGCAGGTATTCCTGCAGCGCGTATTTGCTCAATCTGTTGGTCCTTTATCACATCTGTACAGCCAGCTTCTGACTCTTTTGAACAGATCCAGCAGTACATAGAACAACTTCTAAATAGAGGGGCTTCTATATCGGAGCTAGCTTACTTGCGAATATTGCAGCTTATCCACGTAGAGACCTCTGTTCTAGTGGATGACTTGAAGAAGCATGAGCTCCCTTCAATGATTCCTGGTCGATCGTCATCCCTCGAGGCTGCCGAATTCCGCAAAGCACTCGCTAATGCTCCCTCAGCAGCTCACAGCATGAATGCTACGACCGTGTCTGCTATGCTGGAAGCGGCCGTGGAGGAACTGTTCATGCCATATACCGAAGGGCAGAAGTACCTTGATCGCGAAAGCAAAAGCTTAACAGAGCTATATGCAAGCCTTCTCAGTAATTTCACCCAGTATCATGTGAGTACCCGTTCCAGCTTTTATGTGTTTGCTAACCCGTAGATGTGGTGCAGATGAAAACCCAGAGAGAAAAGGGTAAGACGTCCATGTTTGATCGTATGGTAGACCGTTTAGGGGCGGCTGCTGCCAATACATCGACAACTGGAACGTCTACTACGTCTGCACAGGCGGCCGCTGCCATCATGCGAATCGGTGGCATGATGACCGATCGGGCTCTTGAGAGGACTCCCGAGGAGCCTACACACGAGGAGGACGGTATCCTCAGCGTCGACACAGCGGAGAAGATGTTGAAGTGGCACGCTGAGGCTGTTGGAAGATGCGTCGAGCTTAGTGCCCAAAACGATGTGTCAGCCTATTCTCTTCTCTCCGAGACATGCGACCCTAACAATGTGCTCACAGGCCAAAATACACCTTTGTTTTACTCAAGGTTTTGGCCGAGGCAATCGCGAACTCGTATCTAGAAGTAGCGATTGACACGTGAGTACCCATACTTTATTGACGCTTACTGTTACTGAGGAAGCCATTTGCAGTGCCTATGCTCGCATTGAATCTTCCGATCCCAAAGTAGAACCAAACCTTCCAACACTTAACGTGATTAACTCTGTAGACATTATATGCCATCTCTGGCAGCGCTATGTCAACGTGGCCTTGTTCCCACTAGCGGCCGCATCTGTAACGATTAGACGCGAGATGTCCGTCTTCAATAACCAGTCAGTCAGTCGGGTGGAAGGGGCTACTAACAATCTGCTGCAGCGGCTCGTTGATGGTAAGTCTATTCCGAGACCGCCCAAAGTTGCTCCTGACAGCTAGTCTTACAGCCATTATCTCTTGGCTATCTCTGCAACTGGGGAAGCAAAAGAAGAACGACTTCAAGCCACGCAACGATGATCAGTCCTTCGCAAGAGTCAACACAGAGCCTTGTGTTGCATGTTGCGAAACTTTGGAGAAGGTTAGGGATGCCGCCTTCCACAACATGAGCGGCAAAAACCGCGAGGTCTTCCTCTCAGAAGTTGGCGTGTCATTCCACAGGTGAGCGCCAGTACACGCTATCAGACTTGCAAGTATGAACGGATAATTAGCCTTCTCCTGGACCATTTACGGAAGTTTCCTGTCAGCGCAACCGGAGGTCTTATGCTCGCCAAGTGAGTTCGAACGAGCTTGATGCCCCGTTCTTTTAATGAATAATCCACAACAGAGACCTCAAGTCATACCAAGACACTGTCACATCATTCAGTGTTCCTTCCCTTCTTGAACGCTACGAGTTCATCAGACAGCTAGGAAACGTCTTTCTCGTGCGACCTGAAATTCTCCGGTCATACATCACCGAAAACTACCTCGGCCGAATCGATGCGTCACTCCTCAAGCCTTACCTTGCCCAGAGGAGCGACTGGGTCCAATTCGAGAACCGATTCAACGAGAGCTCGGAGATGGACGATACCGTTGCTGATGTCACGAGCAAGGGTCTCAAGGACCGCTTCAAGACGGCCCGTTTGAGTATGATGATGAAGGAATTGGAGGGTCTTAAGTTGGGGGATGGGATTGCGGTAAGTATCCCAAGCGGAATCACCAACAGCTTCTCTGTGGGCGGACGGAGTTAGGACACCAGCGACGGGTTACGGTGCTAATAATGTACATATTCTGCCACAAAGTCTACTCTCCTCGGAATACTGGAGGTCTCTTTGCCTTGAACGCTTCGAGTGCCTCTGTGCGGTCTTTGGTTATGAGGAGGAGATCGTATGAGGCTTTTTCGAAGTCCAGACCTACGCAAGCAATCAGTGACAACGCAGGTACGTATGGAACGTTCATCACCGGTTTCCAGTGGAAGGTCCGTTGCACGCGAGAGGGCTTGCTTGGCCGCCCGAAGGGCCAAAGGTGCTGTGAAGGAAACACGTGCAATTTTGGAACCACGGAAAGAACATTTGGAGGACTTACCGTTCTTGACGATATCCTGAGCGAGTTGCAGTGCGCGATCAAAGGCAGTCGAAGGCGCAGTCGAAACATAATCCACCACACCTTCACAATGTTAAAGGGAGGAGAGCGTAAGGAAGTCATGCTCACCCCACTCAAGTGCCTCGGCAGCAGTCAGCATGCGGGCAGTGAAGATGAGGTCCTTGGCTTTGGACATGCCTAGCAGTCGAACAGCCCTCTGTGTACCTCCTGCGCCAGGGATGATTCCAAGGCTCGTTTCAGGAAGGCCAATCTTAGTGACGTCGTGGCCTAAAGAACTTAACTTCCTCCTTCAAAGCCCCTTGAAAGGATTGCGTACCAGCGATGCGTAGATCACAAGCGAAACTGAGTTCAAGGCCACCACCGAGTGCGGGTCCATCTATCGCAGCGATAGTGGGCATGGGCAGAGACTCCAGTTCTCCGAGAGTTGACCGTAGGCCGACGAGGAACTTGTTGACTTGCGTGGCTGTCATGGTGCGTCGTTCGATGAGGTCGGCACCAGCGCAGAAAGAGCCCACGCTTGTGGATCGCACTACGAGAGCACGAATACTATATGTCGAGCAGGCAGAGTGGGTTTAGATGGGCACGTCAGTGGAGGGAGGGCTGCACACATACCTCTTGTCGAACTTGACAGTTTCCAAGCATTCTTGGAGCTCCTGCAGGCCGGTAAGAATATGGATATCGCATGACGGCTCGTCACTGACCTGTAACATCTTTATTGAGATGGCATTCTTGCTTTGGGGTCTATTGAGGAATAGACAGGCAATCGCGGGGTCGGAAGGTAATGGTTGTACGAACGCTTCGGCAGTACTCGTCTTCGAGATAGAGCGGCGGAAGGCCTGACTGAGGACCGAAGAGGACCGGGAAAGTAGCGACCGAGACAGCATGGCTGGTGCGGGACTGGGACGACCAGTGGTACAACTAGCTGTAAGTAGTACTCGGAGTGCACAAGCTTGTAGATGAACACCGTGACCATACCTATTTCAAGTTAGTGCTACACTAGTACTATAAGATCCGGAACCCGGATAGGCGGCGGCTTTTGGTTCCGCGAAGCGATGTCACTTGAGTAAGTACGCCGCCACTGCAGTACTCAGTGATCACATCTATCACATCCATCACAGCTATCCAGACATCCGCTACAACTAGAACAATACTAGTGCTACTAGCTAATACATACTACCACTAAACTTGAAGTGCTAGCACATCATGGTGAGCCTCAAAGAGGGCCTTGGTCGAACTTGCATGGGAATCGCGGAAATACGGTATGGCGCGCTTATGCACTTGCCAATATCATACTCTGTCACTACCAGCAGGGGGGCCGGGCTTGTATTGGGCTCTCCTGCGCTTGCTGCAGGATTGTATTCCCAGCTGGTGATGCCAAACGTCCAACGTCAGTACGAATTCCCCTCGAAGGCACAGAATATAATCGACCGCCCTAGTTATCTACATGGATGTTTAATTTCTAAGCGCAACAAGGATAGGTCACGGTGCCGATGTTGATTGTAATGCAAGATATTCCTACTATAGAGGACCATAAATTAATGGCGGGCGCCGCAGGATCGCAGATATACCAACCACCTGCTCTACCACATCGATGAAAAACAAATAACCAGGTACCTCATAATAATAAATATCCACATAACAGGTCAAGACAAGAACAGTAATGTATGGGTATGAACACGAAGGTGCTTGTATAAAACAAACTTAGAGGGCTTGCCCCGGGGACGGCGGCCTATCAACGACTATCCCAGTATAAAATGAATCGATCGAGTAGTGTGGGTTTTCCGGCTGGTGCGGAGACGTCGGGCTCAACCCGGTAGTTGCACTCGGGACGGCGGCGGTTGCCCGAGTTGAAGACACTGATGCGGGGCCCAGCTCCACATCAGTGAACTCGTATGGGTTTGGCAAACCGCTGCCGACATCCGCGGCCCGAGGCGGATATGTGATCCCATAGTCCTGGGGAGAGTACGTGTCGTGGGTAGTATAGTCTTGTATATATACTGCAGGATATTCTTGCGCATATCCTTCCCCGCCTGGAATAGCGTATCCTTGATGTTGGTTTACTGCAGGATATCCCTGGGTGTGTGCTCCAGAATACTCGTAGTCTGGATAATATGCAGCGGGAGGCGTGGCCAGGGGCATCGGCGCTCCTGCATAGTGCCCTGCATCCGTCATAGAGTCGTCCTCTACGGGCGGAGGACTGTGAACACCCATCTCCCTCATCGGAGGCTCCATTGGTCCTTTGTCCAGGAATTCCATATCTTCTTCATGCCTAATAGACCGACGTCTTGCGACGAGCATGCCGACTCCAATGAGACTACCGACTCCAATGAGTCCAACCACACTGAACGTCCCAGCGACAGCAGTCGTGTTAGAGAAGAAGCTAGTTTCATGTATAAATTCCAAGTGAAGATCATGTTCGGTAACCTTGGGACGTACCCTGAAGAGGACGATGTGGAAGTCGCGGACGGAACTGTGGAGACCGGAGTGAAGCTTGAGTCACCAGCACCTGCAACAAGGGTTGTGGCAGCGGTTGAGGGCTGTGGAATAATGGCCACTGGCGAAATGGAAGCCACAGTTGAGCTGAACGTCGTAGTGGCTGACGTTGAACTGATATACATGTATATTAGTTTGTTAAATAATTTACTTAACTTTGCGGTACATACGATATAGATTTGGATGGGGTTGCAGTAGTCAAAGGAGGGGGAGGTGTGGCAGTGGTTGGCGGTGTCGATGTCGATGTCGGTTGCGACGGGGGCGAGGATGATGATGAGGGAGTACTTGGCGAGCTCGTTGACGGCGGTGCTATCACTGGTGTTGTAGGGAGGTTGGACGACACCGTGGTGGGTATCGAGGGGATTGTCAAGCCAATACTGGAGGGGATGGAGACGCTCGGAGCAAGGTTATTCGTGGTACCTTGATCCGCGACAGCAAGGACTTTATCCACAGGAGCTGAACTGAAGGAAGCTGAGGTGACCCGCTTGAGCCTGTGATGGTGTGCCCATGGATGTACTTCGGCGGACCGAGTCAAAGGAAATGAAAAGGAAAGTATAAACAAGAGTGTCGTCCAAAAGAATGTATGTTCGCGCTTGCAAGCTGCAAGACGCATTTTATATCGATTCTCCACCAGGGGGCCGGAAAAACAGTACGAGTTGAGGGTGCTGCGGTACTTGTCAAAGTCAAGACAAAGCTCCGTTAACGACCATCCCTGATTCCGTCTCCCAACGACGAACGGAATTACGTAATGGTAATTAATACCACGTGAGCCCTACTTATAGTACCTCCAGGCCTTACT
>KN819795.1:0-10094 GCA_000827475.1 Paxillus involutus ATCC 200175
TCCTTAGGAACCTTGATCGACGGGAACGTCCTATACCTGGATTGCTCGAATGCTTCGATAATACGGGTCGACGGGCAGAGTGCGAGTGCCATATAATAGACGGTCTCCTACAGTAATGATTCCACTCGACATCCGAGTCATCCCATAAACTTAGCCCGCAGTGTGTCCAATCCACAGGAAGAAACCGACCCGTCAGTTTCTGTCGACGGAGTCGAGTTCAACGGTTGACCTTTGGATCGGTTGTGAGATATGAAGGACATTTTTCCTCCGAGTTGCAGCTTGTTTTCAGACGGAAAGGGCGCCATACATGGCTGTCCCGTTTCAAGCTTTACTAGAGGACTGACTCGCCGGTTAATCGATTGTCGGATGAGGCAGCAGGAAAGTTTCCGTGAGCCGAAAGTGTAGCCGGGAGTTTCCGCACTACTCGACTCTGGCGGCGGTAGAGCGACTCCCTCGAATGTCAGGACTCAGGGCATGATACGCCCGCCATATAGTAACACCTGGTCGCTTGTCTGCGTACACATACCATTTGTTCTTGAACGGCCATGACTCGTACTCCCATAGAACTCGAGCCTTTGAAGCCGGCTTCCTCTCTCGGTGTCGAGTCGAGAGTGTTGATCACATCGCGTAACGAACTTTGGGCTTTCTATCTTTACTACGTCGTACGTCATTATTCATTCAGAGCGAAGGGCCTGTCTGACGCCTGTCTTCTAGGGGAACAGTGGCTTATCTGGCTTTAACTTCGGACCTTCCCAGTTTCAGAACTTGCTCTATCTTGCTGGTTACGACCCGAGCTCTCAACCACCTTTCTATGTGCCGTGCAGCAGCGGCACGCCCTGCGTGCTCCAATTTCTTGGAAAGGCCAGGGACAGTTCGTACCAAAAGGTCTAGCTCAGCCACCTGACGGTTGACTGTTCAACAGTCAATTCCATCGTCCTCCTCACAAATGGCATAAGTTTCGCCATACAAGCCGTCCTGTTGCTCGTTATCGGAACATGGGCTGACTATGGTCAATGGAGGTGATTGTATGTCGTGAATATCGTCGAAAATGCCTGACGTGACTCAAGGCCAAATATCACCATAATATTTACCTTGGCTGCAGTTGCTGTGTCCTTCGCATGACTTGGTGTTGCGGATACTTCGAAATGGCAAGCTGGCGTCGTCCTTTATGTCTTGGGCTGTGAGTTCTCTGTTGACAGTGCCACCGCAAAGTCGCGACCTGTTAATGTGCGGTCCACCAGTGATAACGTATCAGGTGGGTGCGCTCGAATATGCATGAATCTAACTTATCAGCCCCATGGCGCTCTTACTTTCTGGACTGCGGCATTTCCGGGTCTAACCCGTCATCTCTTCGAAGTTCAGGAATCGGCCAAAGAGGTCAAGGAAGGAACAAAAAAGTAAAGTGCAGAAAATACTATAACATTTGTCTTCTAATATATAGCGCAGTGTGGACGGACATACCGCCTTTGAATCTCTATCCCGAAACCGAGTCTCAAACATATCATTCGCCGTCTCCTCCGTCGGCGAAATATTCGTCCTTGTTATTATGGTAGGTATTCTGGAAGGGATGAAGGCAGGCGACAGCACAGAGAACAACACGAGAGCGTTTAGTGCACTAATTGCGTTTTCAGGTGCAGTCTGGCGTGCGTGGTTTGTAGCTGTCCTCCGGTTTTCGTTTGATCGAAAGAGTCGCCATATTAGTAATTTGCGCTCTACCTTGGTTCTTCATCGAGAAACATCGCCCCGGCTTGTCACTTCCTCCTGGGAGTTCGCTTCTGACGATTGGATTCCGGCAAACATATGTTGCGATCCGGGAATGCCTTCGGTTAAAACAAACCTTTTTGTATCTCATCTTCTACTTCCTTATGTGCGCCCTTCTTAACTTGTTTCTCTTCAAATTCATTGACTCTAGTATCTCACAGGGGAGACGTCCTTAACACCACTGTGTAGGTTGGATGAACTTGTGTACGAGGGACCCCTTTACTTACCCTTCACAGTACGGTCATCGGCACTCTACAAAACAGCGTCGTGTCGTATTCCACTTTCCAACTGACACTACTCTTGATCGTTGGCATTCTGACACAAGCGTTCGGCATCTAGTAAGTCCGGTCTTCCCCGTTTTCACTTGCAGAAGTCTCAAGCTTGTTCCTAGCGGCTTTTGGCTGGTACAGAAAGCGTATAAAATCTCGACTAAGGCGGTATGTTGCACCATGCAGAACCCAACGACAGGCTACTAGATAGCGACTGTAGATGCTCTCTTTCAATGTCTTTTGGATTTTAGTACGTCCAGATGATTATATGTACTGCCACCACTGAAATGCTCTACTAGGTGCTCACTATTTGGGGTCTCGTCGGAGTACACACGGATAGATTCGGGTTTAAGCACGTTTGGGAAATTTGGTAGACTCTTAGTTCTGGATTGTCGACTTCACCCAACCAAACTCTTGCTTCTTTGAAATTGCAGGTTATAACAAGTGTTTTATGGTCTCATGGTCTGTCCATGGTACACATATAGCCAAACTATGATCAGCGAAGTTTCGCCTCTTCCTCAAATGTACGTTCCTATTACAGCTTTTCTACTCGTTCACCTCCCGGTGGCCGGTGTTCCAGGTTCCTCTTCTTCGCACTCTTCTGAGTGGTTAGTCTTAATTTCGAAATTCTGTCACAGCTAGCGTGAACGCGACACTGGGGACTCATAGGTCGGGAAAACGTCCGCATTCATTGGTCCCCTCGTATCTTCCGCTATTATCACAGCATCAGGGGACAATAACAACATGCCATTTGCCATTCTTTTTGGACTGTACGTGTCATCTTTGCATGCCCCCTCTCCTGCATGTCCAGGGCACGGTGACGACGCTGACCCTGCATTATGGGTAGAGGGGCGATCAGCACAATCTTCCTGTACTTGGTGGATGTCAAGAAAAGCAGGGTTGAGTGTGAGGAGTTCGTTGAGGCCGAGGCAAACCGGGAGGCTTTTGGAGAGTCATCTTCGTAGGTTGAAACAAAGAGGTAGGGGTACTGGTTGCTACTGTCTCTCTGACATCGGGTGAGCTCAGAAGGTTTGATCTATCATTTTCAGATTATACCATGTCCTGTACACTTCTATCTATCTATCTACAATATAGTAAGAATGCATAACCGGCGGCAGCACCTATAGTCTTCGTCGATCGATCATCTGATTGACATTCAATATTCAACATTCATTGCAATATTCAATGATCTCAATCGTACAGTAGTGTCAACACCCTTAAGTCGTAGTGGTACATTAATGGAAAGAGTCCCGTTCCACAGCACATTGATGGTCCGTGCGCACGTTTCTGGATTATAAAAGCCTCACTTTGACAACTCGAATCTTTACCACTCTGGCCTTTTGGCTTAGATCAAGTGTAGTATCTGTTCTTAATAGTTTAACCACTATTATGAGGGCACTGCCCTCATTCTTTGGTTATCAAAATTTTGCTGCCCTTGATCCCTGCGAGCTCTGCTTGCAACTCCAGGGACGTGATGACCTTGCCACTGCAGTACCGGCTCGTGTCGTCGGGGGATCTTTTTCCTTTTTTGGGTTTGTTTCCTCTTTGCTGTGTTTCTGCACCATCACCATTTGGTGATGCTTTGGTGCTCAGCAAACAGAATTCAACTTGAAACTATGGAAAGCCGGACGGTTGTGCTCCCTTTGTCAGCGTCATGTCCCATATTGGGCGGTAGGACTTCGTGCACCCTTAGCAGATAGGCTGCAGGTGTCTTTTTGATCCCTACCTATATGCCCAACTGGTGAGCCTAACTAGGCAAGAGCAGCCCCTACATCGCCACTTAGCGCTTATGATTAGACTTGTAAACGCAACACCGGCAATAAATGGGTGACTTCCCGCAGCCTCGAGAATAAAAGATTATCATATTTTAGAATAAATTTCGACCCATTAGGCAGGTGTGCCGCAATGCTGGCGTTTTATGAAGGGCATTTCAAATCCACCACCCTCGAATAAACCTTAATCTATAGAGGGGGGGGACCCCCTCGAATAGATTTTTCACAGTAGAATAAAAGTCGAAATTGCCTTTTTCGGCCACTTACACCTACGATTTTGCTTACTCATCAACAACACCACGGACCAACTTCCAACGCCGACACCGTTCTTTACCTGGAACTGCTACGTTTTATGCCTCCTAGCTACTTGGACGATACTGGATCCTGAACAGCACTCAAAACCATGTGAAATGGAGCGAAATGGAGCGCCATAGCAATCTGATGCGCCATATGGGATTGAGCCTAGGTTCAGAAATTCGTCCTAGTCCTGCTTGTCCATGAAGGTAAAAAGTACACTAAGTTTGCTATGCAGATATTGCATTTGCTTTTCTCGACCAACGGAGCCCACCGCATCCCATAGCCCTGACAAATTCTGATGCAGGTCAAGAATGGATAATGCATGCTCCCGGCTCGCGACGCGTCGAAGGATGTACCTGGAGGTTTGCACATCAAACACCGTGCTCGTGACAAACGCACAGTCGTTCTGAGTCATTGACTGTCGCACAAGGCTTCATTGATTTTCATGGTGATTTTCGATACAAATCTGACGACTCATGGTTTCCACCCCTCCAACGATTGCAGCAGCAATCAACGTGACCTTGTTCTCTTCATCTCTCCATCTGCCTCGGCCTCTTGCGCCACGATCGAGCTCGTGATGTTATACATGAGTGAGGGCGGTCACGATGGGTTTATTCTGTACTAATATATTCTTCGAGTCCACGGTTTATTCAATGGACTAAACACGTAGATTATACTGATTTCCAATTCTTTTGACACTCCAATTTATGATAATCTTTTATTCTCAAGCCTGCGGGAAGTCACCCAATACTAAGGGTACGAAGTGTCCGGTCACGGGCCACGGCACGCATCTCAAAAGGTAATAGTGTGTGTTCACGGTCTGGGACACTTCCGGGAAGGTCATGCTTGCTGTCCTCGACAACGAGCACCATATTCGACATTCCTTCGTCAACATCATGATTTGTCACAGTCGACAAACAGGTTTCGTGTCAGTTTTGTGGCCGGGGCAAGAAACGTGCGTTGGGACATCCGAAAACGAAAATTGAGAAAACCGGAGGAGGATTGAGTGATACGGGGGAATGGTGGTATCGGGTGTGTCATAGGAGTGACTGGTTGTGTACGCTGTTCAGCCAGCCTGAGTGCCACACCGCTTCGCTTAGCCAAGTGAGCCATAACCTTGCAAATGTTCCGACAGGTTCTGACACCTCAAATCATGGTATTCACACATCCTCAACATTTTAGTTACCTGGTACCTCCGGAGTCGTTGTCCTCGTGCTGATAGTAAGTATTCTGAAGTTCATCAGCAAACTAGCCCTTTCACATAGCCGAGGCTCCAGCGGACCCGACGTGTCGAAAACGGACCTACTAGCACCTCAAAAATTGACTTTATTGCCTAAAAATGGGCCCGTCGCCTCAATAGTGACACCACTGCCTTAAAAACGGACACATCGCCCAAAAATGGACCCGATGTGTCGAAAACGGACCCACCGTCTCAAAAGTGGACCTGCCATGTCGAAAATGGACCCACCGCATTACGAATGGACCCACCATCTCAAAAGTTGACCCGCTGCCTCAAAAATGCGGACCCACTGCCTCGAAAACAGACCCGTCGCCTCAATAGCGACCCCGCCGTCTCAAAAACGAGCCCACTGCCTCAAAAACAGGCCCGTCACCTGGACCCGTCCTCTTAAAAGGGGACCCAACGTGTCGAAAGCAGACCCACCGCCTCAAAAACTGACCCGTCGCCTCAAGAGCGGCCCCACCGTCTCAAAAGTGGACCTGCCATGTCGAAAACGGATCCACCGTACCACGAACGGACCCACCACCTCAAAAGCTGACCCGCTACCTCAAGATGGATCCCGCCCCAGCACTGTCCAGAGCTGCCCAGGGGGGGACTGGTTTGCTGATGTTATTTGGCCTTGAAAAGTGTTTTTATTGCGTTAAACATACTTTACATAGGTATTACATGCAGTGTATCAAAAGAAACGAGCAAAAAGACGAAGGAGTGTCGAATATGGGTTGCTCATCATTGAGCACAGCAAGCACAACCTTCCCGACAAGTGTCCGAGACAATGAGCGCACAGCATTACCTTTTTAAGATGCGTACTATGAACGGACACTTCATACGCCTAGTATTTATTGGAAAATTTGAAGAAATATTACTGTTTCTCGTCCCCTTATGCTACGGATGAATTTATTATATTTCTGTCCGCCAGACTTGTACCACGAAATCTCGAACATTGAACACCTTTCGCCCAAGTGCGGAGTGCTAGGTGTCCTAGTATGTGTGATTACCACATATAGAAGAAGTCACAATGCATAACGGAGCCGCTGCGACTGTCCGGCTTTCCATATGAAACTGTTCTTGCCAAGGTGTCTCATTCTTGTGTCTTTTGATTCTCTCTGCATCTCAGTACTTGCTTGTATATGGTACCATTGGTGTCAGTCATCTACCAGACCATCTTGGTCGAAATGCTCAGCGCTCCTCCGTTGACGGTCAAGCGTGGAAAGTACCTCTAGGCTCTTCGCCACAGGTTACCATATATTGGGCACTTGCTTTCACCATCGTGTCCACTGTCCCTCAGTTCAGCGACATCTCTGCGCTCGTTTCCGCTGTTTGCGTCTTCCGTGAGATCGTTCTGCACGGGTCATGCGTATGACGTGTTACTCAATGATCTTGGTCCCCAGAGTTCACCTACACCTTTGGCTACATCGTGCAAATAGATGCCATGTCGGGTGATTGACCCTACCACGTCACCAACCCTCGCGGGTCCAGAGTCGACTCCTGGAAGAACTCGTATCGAGGTAAGAACCATGGCGTGCCCGATACTGCTCGTCCACAGTGGTCTACCCCTATGTCGCCAATCATGATGGGCTGTCAAATGGCTGTGGGTGTGCTTCTTGTGCTGAGTAGGTTTGTTCTCTTTGGCAAGGAACATTAGCTGCCGTAGTCTTGCGGGCCGCGCTGTTAGTCTCCTGCTCTAACATCGCGACACAGTTTGCCATCTGGTAGACATTGGAGCCAATCCATAGCGAGGTATACTCCGTGTTTTGATCGTGAAAACCCATTCCTGGTATCAAACATTGGACAGCTAAACCGACAACCTCCGTTACTAGAACCAGTTCACATTATCGACGCTGACGATGAGATCGTCATTGCCATAAGCAGCGTCAGAGCCTTGCCACATCAGATCGATGATCTGTCCCGGCAATAACATTGGCACAAAAAACAGGCTATTTCTTCCAGTTCATACATACATGTATGGTGTTATTACATCGCGGTTTCTCAAGACTATTTGGAAGTACAAGATATCCTTCAAGATCTTACAAGATACTCGGTGCACTCAGTGCGTGGAGGTCGCCTCCACAGACTCCGCCTTCCAGCCGCTCTGTAAGAAGTCAGGTCAGCCAATATTCAAAAGAGTAGATAATCTGGTCGACGCACGGGGAAGAGCCCTTTGTGGGCATTCCAGTCAAAGAAGTGGACAGGCTGGTTCTTGTCGTTGGCGTGCTGCGCAATGGCCGAAGACAGCAGTGTGATTTCGACGGGCTGGACCCTCTTGGAAGCAGCATGGCTAGCAGGGACGGCAGCGACTTCTTCGCCACCCTGAGCAGACGCTAGCACTTTCCCGGACAGGTCCAAGAGCTTCCCTGATAACGCCTTGGTCACGAGACCTGTCGTGATGTCCATGGTGTTCTTGGTACGGTCGATGCCGCTGTTTACGATGATTTCGTGGACGATGCGAGGAGGAATGGAGATCACTCCGCGAACGAGTGACGCGCTCTCACGGCGAAGAGCGCAGGCTTTGCAAGGCGAGTCGTCCTCTCTCGCAAAAACCGTGATGTTACCGATCAGGTTGTTCCCCTTGTAGAACACCTGGAAGTTGTACGAGCGGCCAAATGCGTGCTCGGGGAGCCTGGCGAGAATGATGAACAGGCGGAAGCCCTTGATAGACTGGAAGTTGGACGGGAGGTCGACTTCCCCGACGCCCGGAACAGGGACGTGAGCCAGGGTAGTGGTGTTCTGTGCTGACGTCTGAGGGTCGACGCTGTAGAACTTCGCGATCCTTGCGCGCGCCTCCTGCTGCTGTTGGAGGTTGGCTGCTGGCTTGTCAACTTTGACGCCCAAGAATTCCTTGTAAGAGTAATCTGGAGGCGAAACATGAGATTCAGGGAGAGATGGGGTAGAAGGAGACGTTACATTTTGGGAAAGCGTCTGAGGTGAGGAAACGAGTTTCTTTGTTCGTCCAGTAACTACCGTCAGGGTGCCTCCATGGAACGAGGTGGCCAAATTCGCCGTCTTCCTCAAGCTTTTCGTTGTACGCCTGAGCATATGTTCCGTATTGCTGGAGGCGCCAGGTCACTTTTTGATCCTTACAAGTGTACCACACTAACCTGGTTCCAGCTATAATCCACACCTTCCACTGTATAGCCGTTGTTCATCCAGTAGCTGGTGTAGCACCACTCCCATAACGAAACTGTCAACACGAGTTAGCGTGTAGACGGCCCATCTTCCCATCAATACGTACTGATTCTGTCGACGTTGGAGTGATGGACTGCATAGCAATCGGAATCAGAAGGGAACGCTTCTCGGTAACCCCCACTTACAGTAGAAGAAAGGGTCGAACCCCGCCTAAAACATCCAGGCACTCAGTCTACATGGAAACTCGGTCGAAAGCGTACTTACGTAGTCCGGGTTCCCCTGATTGCACGGACGAGACAACTCAGTGGTTAGTCATTTCAGAACACGAAACACGAACCATATGCCCGTTGCCGCCCTGTTTGCGTCGTAGTTAGCTTTTGTAGTTCGTCGGAAATGTAAGACGTACGATAGCTCCGTGGATAGAGTTGTGCACGCCCTCCAAAGAACCGACCGTCGTGTTGTCGTCCTCCTGTCGGGACTCGTTGCGCGTGTTCGAAAACTGATCGTAGCTGAAGTCGCCGAGTTAAATCGACCGGGAATCAAACGAGCATGTCCCCTCACATTATCGAAGACTCTCCGCCGTCCGGGAACGAGAACAACATCCCAACTTTCGTCCTGAGATCTTCTGCCTGTTGCTTGAGAGTCCTGGGGGTACCAAGGTGAGCTGCCATTCTCCAATGTAACCAATTTCACCAACGTTTGAAGATCAGCAATGTTGCTGCCAACAGGCGTGGCCGAATCTGCTGCATGCCTGTAAGTCTTTGGCCACACGCTGAAGTGCGCTGTGACGCCATTCTGCAGTTTACGGTCATCACCAATGACATAACCTATGCATTGTGGTTAACCATAGCGCTTACCCTTGTCGTGTCCTTGAAGTCCTCAGGGATGTATGGGAAATTAAAGAATGAGAGCGGGTTAGGCACCGTCACGGTTTTGTGTCCCGTCGCTGTCACCGTCAATTCGTTGTCGTAGAAGAGAGAAGGAAATCCTTCTTTTTCGACCTTGGGGTCCGCCCAGTCCCAGTATCTGTCTGAGATCAGGCACAGGATTGAAGCGGTGTAAAACGAGGACGCACGGGAAACGAAGTTCCTTGGATGCCTTGACCCAGAGGCCGACTTCGCTAGGGTTCGAATTCTCGATCTGTTGCGCCACGTTCTCGGCGTAATCTCCGATGGCTTGCTGCAAGCACTTCGTCAGCGGACGGAAGTGAAATCTTTGACGTCCACGAACCTCGATGAGCATGACGTAGGGACGGTGCCAAGATGGGAAAGTGATCGCCGCATGGCTAGATACTCGTGTAAGACAGGTGCACCTATGATAAGATGCGAGGCACATACTTGCAGTATCCTAGCACATAATGTCAGACTAAGCCAGGAAGAATTAAAGACGTTGACTTTACCTCCAAACCTCGAGGGGGAAGGGTTCGTGTCCTTCTTGTCGACACCGCTGAAATCGGCCAGGGCTTCGTCGTGAGTCCTACGATCGCCTGCCCACTCGCGGTAGGGTCTACCGTGGATCCCCCCAATTTCCATGAGGGAGAGCGAGGTCTTCAGAGGCGGCTGAACGACTCCGGGGAACGGGATCGGTGTGCCGTTAATCCAGGCAAACCGAGGACAAAGAGCGTCCACTGGT
>KN819798.1:0-10052 GCA_000827475.1 Paxillus involutus ATCC 200175
TAGTGAAATTTTTGATTAATCGCATGAGACGAATGAAGACGTCTGTTTTGCCTGAGCCCGTCGCCGTGATTAACAACACATCCTCCCCATCTAAGAGCCGGGTTATAGCCTGGAGCTGCCAGTCATGCATGTCGGGAGGCATTAGGTCCTTTAAGATTTCGCGACAAAGGTGTAGGCCAGCAGGAGAGTTGAACGTGAAATTAACGGAGTCCATGGCTAGATACAGGTATGAACTAGATGCTATCGCGTCTCTATCCTCGTCGCGTCGAGGCAACCTCTGCCTCTGACCCACTCCCTGTCCCGATGCCGGGTGTGCCGATGCGATGCCGTGCTGCCGACGCGCATTTAGACTACCGTTATGTCCGAATTGTCGAACACCTGTAAGGACGTGGCAGGGAGATGCAGACTAGTTCATACCGTGATTTGTTCCTACGGAGTCCGCCGGCGTGGGACGGCGGCGGCGGACACTGCCGGAAAGGCCACATCCCAGATATTTTGTCCGCGTCGGGAAACTGGTGTTTGAAAATTCTGAAAATCGAAAAATTCATAATCTGCTACGACTCTACTCTAAAGGCTGGTTTGCCAGCAAAATACTGCAGACATGTCCTCAAAGTCGACCGAAAGTCACCTTGAGAACACCGATAACAAGAATTGGCGAAAATTCACGACAAAATTACCGATACGACCACAGTACTGGCAGTCTGACGCAGTGGCACAAGGAAACGAACGAACACTGCGAATGAAGACAGTTGTTCCTTCTGCAGTACGGCGGAACTCAGCGGCCCCCATGACGACAAGGACATGCAGGAAGAGGAGCTACTGGGTACTGGCGATGTTCATGGTTTATATTTCTTCTCCCCGATGACATGGGAGATCACTGGCAATCACCGGCACCATCATGATGGGCGGATACGCGGTCACCTCCTGCTCATTAGCATCTATAGCGTTAATCCTATTTATCATGAAGGCATCAATTTTAAGAGTGAGCGGCATACTTCCATTGGCTCGGAATACATACAAATGATAAACTTTCTGCCAGGCACTATGCACGTTTCCCAGTTGTCGATACCTCTGGAGAGTGCTCTCCTTCGTCCTATTACCTCACATCGATCCTCATCACGCACGCCCAGTTGTCTCTCCCGGTCCAGCTCCACCTGGACCTTCTTCTGTAAAGACTATCCTACCGTCCTCAGTTGCGAGATAATGCACCGATAGTAGGCGCGCAGCAATTCGATCGCCTGGCGCACGTCCTACATCTTCTGATCCCCACCATGAGCTGACTTTTCCGTACTCAGTGAGAACTGCTGCATCGATTTTCTCGTTTCATGCACCACGATTCCCCTCCAATCTGCAGTACCAACTCTCGACTACTTCAACTCGGAAGGTCCGGGTTTCGTCATCCACCATCATAACATCCCATCTCAATAACGACACCTTTTCAGATTTGCTCTCAAGTCTGTGTTTCTGTATCGCCCAAGGAGCCAGCGGCATGAAGAGCAGTTTGTTGAAGATATGTAACGGAGGTGTTGTGGGGTAGCGGGGATTAGTATTTAATTATCCACCAGCCTGGGGCACACTCCGATGGCCAGTTAACTGTCCTAGACAATTCAATGTTCATCCGTTTGCTACTGAATTGCTAGAGCCACTGTGCCAACGATCGTTTCGGTAATCTCATCGTGAAATTTGTTCTCGAGGTGACTTTCAGTCGACTTTGAGGACACGTCTGCAGTATTTTGCTGGCAAACCAGCCTTTAGAGTAGAGTCATAGCAGATTATGAATTTTTCGATTTTCTGAATTTTCTGAATTTTCTGAATTTTCAAACACCAGTTTCCCGACATGGACATGAATTTCGGAAACAACTATACTGCTGTGCATGATGATCCGCAACCTAATAAATATTATGTTCCCGAGCCACGCATACGTGTATATACAGCATTATAACACTAACAAAAAAACCATCAGGTATGACACTCCGAGAGAGATCGCCTAAGCCCCGTCACAACCGCGCTCGTATCCTCACTGCCAGTGCACTGCCCTCATGCTCGTCTAACTCGCTCCTAGCCTCATATTCCTGTTGGTGAAGCTCTCTTCGGGAGGTTGGTGACTTTCTAACGTTGGAAGACTTAGTCTGGTTCAGCTTTGAAGGGGACGACGATCCAAACGTTGGAGCAGGGATAATGTGGTAATGAACCTGACAGCTCTCAGGAAAGTGCCAAGGAAACAAAGAGTGATGCGTACATGGGGAACAGATTGTGCATATTCCTGGTTGCAGACAATATTGAGAGCAGTGTTTTCCAATGCTAGCTCTTCTTCGTCAACGCCTCCTCACTCACAAGCCCACTGGCACTGACCTTCGGTGAGAGAGTGCGCGACCTTGGAAACAGCCTCGCCTACAGCAGCTGCAATTTCGGCAGGTAGCTCAGACACGCGTGAAATGTGCGTTTTCGGTATGACGAGGGTATGTCCTGCTCTCAAGGGGAGAATATCTATCTCAGGCGCGTCCATGTCCAGGGTGGGCTCTGCATTAGCCAAGTTACATA
The DNA here is from genome assembly GCA_000827475.1 of Paxillus involutus ATCC 200175. Lineage (NCBI taxonomy): Eukaryota > Fungi > Basidiomycota > Agaricomycetes > Boletales > Paxillaceae > Paxillus > Paxillus involutus. The sequence goes on from KN819798.1 coordinate 2,542, forward strand.
CCAAAGTCTCGGTGCTCACCCAGAATTGCAATGACCTTGTCATTCTCGTACAACCGCGTCGCAGGCAACTCGTTGGCGATGATGCGGCAGAAGGTACATCGCGAGTCGTCTTTCCAGTCTTGCTGCAGCTTACGACCGACGTGTGCATCTATCATGAAGGAAGTCATCCACTCTTAGGATCAAGGGGGTATGTTTGAGGTGTTTGCAGTGGTGAGCCAAGTCGTTTCCTCACCTGGTAGATGCAGGCCGCCGCATGGTATCTGTGCGGAGGACGGATGGCTGCTCTACTTCTGTGTAAATTCCTAGGCGCTGAGGTCACGTGCCAACAAAGATTCGTTATGTTTCATGCAGAAATATATCCATTCCCCCACTCACAAGACACTTGAGTTGAAGATGATTCGGGTCGATGCACGCTTTTGAAGTACTTGAGCGGATCGATCGGATTCCTCAGATCAAGGTTGGTAAAATTAGTGATTAGGGTCAATATTAATATTAATGTCCTGCTAGGCCCAAGTCTCATTTATATTACTTTAGCTAACCCTTTACTAGTAGTACATCCTCATTAATCCCATCGCTGCTCTTGATCAATGTCATGCCCGATACGACAAACACTGGCAGATCGCATCGCGTGGGGACCACTGGCAACTTCCAACATTCCATGCGCGCCAATTATGGGGAACATGGGGTAGACAATGTACAGTGATATCCTTGTTATTCTAGTTGATAATTCTGACCAGCTTGAAACGAAGTACTATAGACAGGTTTGAAATTTCGCATGCAAGTAGCTCATCACGAGCGCTTGAGCACTCATTCAATGCGTTCAGGTTGGCGCTACCTATCGTAACCCGCATTTTCCTGGCGTCCGTGCATGCATCTTCACTTGGCTTGAAAGGTTGGTCGAAGAATCATAAAGTATCTATCGAGTGAATTATAGTTCGCTTCAGATGGTGGGCACGCGAGAAAGCTGCTCCTGAAGCCAGATTCCCCCTCATCTTTGACATGGCTTGTGGTACGTGCCTATCATGGCTCAACAGTCAGTTCTCACATATCTAACTCTACCAGGCAGGTAAATTATTTCTTCGATGTCTCGCCAGTTGAACACATTGATTCTGTGCAGTGGGGAGGTTACCGTGGCCGTTTATGAATGGTGGAAAAGCGGACGGTCAAGAACGCATTCAAGAACAAGAAGATTCGCAAACCTTCAAGTTCAAGGGAATGATGTCTCGTCAGTACAAAGCCAAGACCTTGATGTGACGTCGGACCCTGTCTTGGACCAGGTCCCGAAAGACTTGCTCATCGCGGCTGCCGATCCTGTGAGCACCTCTTAAGAGTGCACAAGAGTGCCTGCTAACGAACGCTGCAGTACACCGAGGCGGCTTATGTGGAACGCACCACACTACCCTGTGCGCCACTCTCGTTTCGAGAAATCTCAGAAGGGGCGCTCCCCCTAAAAGTCTCGAGTGCCTCGTCGATCGACGGAGGCCGTGCAACTGATCCCCCTGCTGGAGCTGATCCCTCGGCTATGTGCAATATTGACATGGTCGTGTGCTCCTTCGCATTACATCTCATCGAGTCGTCCTCCGAATTGTTTGCTTTGCTTTGGGAGCTGAGCACAAAGGCCCGTTGGCTCATCGTGCTGGCACCGCATAAAAAACCTGAGGTGCACGACTTCTGCCATAATTAACCTACCTGGACTGACCATGATTCGCTCTAGATCAAAGATGGCTGGGGTTGGGTGAAGTGGGACTGTCAGAGTTGGAGCGAGTGCAGGATGAGTGATCGCAGTGAAGATATACAAGACAGGTCGGTCTTCATTCAACTCGGAAAGTATTAAATGCAATAAACCTCTTTCCCAGAGTTCACTGTCGAGTATATCGTAGCGTAAACATGGTCTCAACCTGAAATAAGTAACGGAACACGGGAAAAGAGCGAATCGTGCTTGTATTATGGCTAGATAAACATGAAGATTTCTGAGGCATGAGTGTAGGTATCGTATTGATTCTGATGTGTTGTATCTATATCAGCCTCCAGATAGAGTGCGGGTCAAAAGCGTCAAGGCTCCTCCCACCACAGCACTTCCAGCAACTAGCACAAGCTCGCGAGCTCCGATAGCACCAAGTTGCGAGAAGTACACCTGAGTTAACCCTGATGAGGGTAGCTCAGAAAGTATAGTTGTTTCCTTCGGCGATACCGCCTCCACTGAAACTGTCGCTGGGGCGAGGGAGGAGACTTCCCGAGTCCCTTCCGACAGCCGACTGATCAACTCGGTCATTAGCTGTTCGTGCCCAGCCAGACGCTCTTCCAATCGGGCTGCTCCTGCATCCACCGACGCCTTCGTCTCCGTTCCCATCTCCTCCACCTTCCGCTCGAATGTCTGTGTTAGCCTCTTCCTTTTCCATGGCTCCACAACAATAACCGCCATAATAAACACCACCAAATTGACTCCAAGCACGGCCAACGACCCGTAGGTCGAAGCGCTGCGAATCTTGTCGCTCCACACCTGCTCCTCATGATAACGCGCCAAAATGGCCCGCATCAGCTCGCTGAACTCTCGATCAACTGCATCCTCCGTCTCCGCCACCCGGGCCTTGGTATGCGCCTCCTCTTGCTCAAAGGAGTGGTCCGAACGAACGAGTGAGGTAAAATTGCTGACGTCGGCGTCCGTCCAGCTAGATTTGCGCTGAAGCAGATCGTTCACTTCTCGTTGGGATATGGATCGTTGCAGGACAGCAACATCATATGCGGTCTTGGCTTCCCTTGCTGCTTGCCGTGTAGCCTTGATCCTGGCCTCTTGGGCGTAAAATATGTCGGTCTTGAAAATAAACACGGAGTGAAAGTACGCCAAGTACCTTGGTCGACGACCTGCTTCTTCAGTGCTTCAATTTCCTCATAGCCCGTGACTCGGTTCAAGTGCAGACCAAGCTGAGAGAACGTAAGGGAGGCTTCCCTGGAGACTTCATCCGCACGCTGCCGCAAAGAAGAGCTTGCGAGAACACTCCATTCTCTGACGCGTGCCCTAAGGGCATCCACGTCGACTGGGGATTGAGGACCTCGCTGCTGTTTTGTTTCGGGTGTGGAGCTGACTACGTCCGGGATAGGCGGGGTCTGAGAAGAGCCAATAGAGGCACTTCTTGGGGCTGAAGATGTAAATTGGTCACTATCCCGTCGACTTGTTCTGGTGGCTGGGGAGGTGGATCGACTTGAAGCTGCTGTTTCCTGCCATCGACAACACGAATTAGAGAACGCTCGAAACGTCCTTCCTGCTGGAAACTTCGTCGTCAACATGACATATGGACACGAGCTAGCCGAAATGTTCTGATGATCGCGGTCTCCTGTAGACAGCCCGTTTAAACTTTAGAATGAAGAGGTCGTTCCTTCGGAGTGAGCAATCAACAATGCAACCGATGGCAAACCCATTTACAGCCTTTGCTTTTCTTTCCCTTTATTTTACGATATAGTCAGATAAATGCTAATATTTATCCTCGACCTTGCAGCCTGAAGCTTGGGCCTGGGTTCGATGCTTTGGATGTTCGTTTTTGACACGATTAATTTCTTGATGCTGACAGGCAACGCAAACAAATGAGATCAAAGTACGCTATGTCTATATCCAGGCTCCATAGCTAGGGACATCGTAAAACAAGCAAGTTATCCCAAGGGAGGCGGCAACAAATTAAGGGAGCAAAAACCTCCAGCGGCTCTTGCCATCTCACCCAAAACAAAAAGCAAGTCAATAGCAGCAGGAACGCGTGGCAGGTGCGCCTTAACTCCAGACATCCAACATCAGCCGCGACCGTTCCTTGAGAAGCTTCATTTCCGCAGCACCCTCCAGTTCCGCACTCCCTCCCTTCGCCTCGCCGAGTATCCGTGTAAGCACCTCCTCCACGGCCTTACTCATCGCCTTTGCGTCACCGCAAATATACACGTATCCCTTGCCAACCAGGATTGCATCCGCAATATTCTTCCGGTCTTCCCAAACAAGATCCTGCACGTATATCTTGCTCCCGTCAGGCTTGTATGGTGGCTCGCGAGAGAAGGCGCAGTGCATCTTGAACTTGCCCTTCAGCTCCTCGTTGTACTTGGGCCACTCATCAGCATACAAGAAATCTTCGGTCGACTTGCGGCAACCGTAGAATAGTGAGATAGTACCCCAGTCCGCGAGTGCGTCTGGTCCATTCTTCTCGATTGTCCGTCTGGCGAGAGCAACACGCTCTTGCACGAAGCCACGGAAAGGAGCGACACCCTGTTGCTTTGTTAGCAACTTTCCCTCTCACGAATGTAATCTAAATACTTACAGTACCGGGACCAACCATGATAACGGGGCTCTTGGGATTAGTAGGCAAACGGAACGTAGAGCGGCGCACGTGGATGGGTACTTTGTAGATAGCATTTTCCTTGTGTGCTCCGCGAGGTCCTTCGATGGCGTACGTTGGGAGCGATGTAGATTCTGTACTGTCCAGAGTGGCGATCGAGGAAAGAGGCTCTCCATTTGCGGCGTACTTGACGTTTAACAAGAAATTCGTACCGACGCCATGGATGTGGCGTGCTGGAGCAAGGCGACTAGGAATTGAATTGTACTTCAGAACCACAGCAGTGATGTGAATCGAGGTGGGGTTAAGCTTGGGACTGGAAGAGATCGAATAGTAGCGAGGTTGTAGCCGGGGAATAGACGAAACGACGATGTCAAATGGTATGGCCCATGCTGTGGTATTCTCAGGCGTGGGGCGAGCCTTGAACTCGTTCCCTGCCGCAAGCTGAAGGACCTCTCCAAGCTTGAAGCATCCATTGGTAATAATGGTAGCGTACTCTTCCTTGTCACTGCTCAAAGACTTCAAGCAAGCCTCTGCTTCGGGAGAAGGCGCGAACTTGGAGAGAACACCGAGCATCTGACGACCAGCAACTGCACTGATATCAGCGTAGTGGCGGAGAACAGTGCCATAGGTGGTAGGAACGGGGAATGGAACCTTGGCTAGAGCAGGATCGAGGGAATCGATGTTGATTACGGTATCTTTCTTGTTGTAAAGTCCGAGTGCGCAAAGCAAACGGTCAACCTCGACGTCAGGGTTGGAAGGCCAGATCCCGACATGGTCGCCGTGCTGGTAAGTGATTCCAGAGCCTTCTATGTCCAGTTCGATGTGGACACAGTTGCGATCACCGCCGACCTGGAAAAGCTCACGAGATTCCTTGACAGGAGATGCATAAGGGTTCTTGGCGTCATGAATGCCTTTAGTCTTCGTAAGAGCACGAGCGGAAAGTTCACCTATAGAAACTTGTTGAGTGGACCATAGAATTCATGATTTGATTGCCATACCAAGATAGACCTTCTCCAGAGGGTGCGAGTCTAGTTCCGTAACAGTGAAGTCTGGGGTATCTCCGCCCTGACCTTCCTCTACGTTCATAGCTTCTGCGAATGCCTCCCACATGCCATCCTTCCATTCGAGATAGTCCTCTTCCATACTCTTGTCGTCGTCACCCTCTCCACGTTCACCTATTCTAACGGCTCCCATCTTTGTCAACTCAGCGTCAACGCTGCGACCGATGGCATTATAGTGTTCATAAGTCCTGTTACCAAGAGCGAAGACGACATATTTGAGACCCTCTAGTTTATGTTCGCCGTTGCTGAACTCGAAGGAATCGTCTGTCAGGTTTTGCATGAGTTGGACGGCATTATCGGTAGGTTCACCCTCTCCATAGGTAGCCACAACGAAGAAGACACAGCAATCTTCTGGAACTTGGTCGAGGTTCTCAAAGTCATACTCTTCGGGATCGCAGACGAGAGAAGTAAGACCGAACTTGGTTTTTGCCTCCTTCGCGAGACGGATGGCATATTCCTCGGCCGTGCCAGTTTGGGAGCCATAGAAGATGACGATGCGCTTTTTCTGAGAGAAGGGAAATGAAAGTCAGTTAACTGGATTGAATATTGAAGGCAAGACTGCCGATTGGCTCACCCCTTCCTTCATTTTGGCTACGAAATCCCGTGGATTTCCATGACCATTTGTAATTTTTGAAGGAGCCACTGGAATGGATTTTGGTGCTGAGGAGGAGAAGATCTGGTCGCGGAAGAGATAAACGCCAGCAAGGACTACGCCAAGTGCGAGAATAGTGATGTCCGAGGAGGAGGTGACAGCCATTATGGAGGTGACGAAGCTGAGGAGAAGACCGACAGAGTTAATAGATAGTAGGTGGCCTAGTATATGGCCAGAGAAGGTACCAGGTCTCGCTCTGGGCTGAGCGGAAGGGAAGAGCGAAAGCAAAACGGAGGAGAGCAACCAACGGCTCTCTTGAAGAGGGAACGTGGCTATTCGGTTTCCCACGCACAACATTCGTCCTGAATTATATTATTATTATTATTTGGGTAACCCGAAGTAGCGTGTTCTTCAAGTTGTTCAATGATCGATTGATGCGATGGCACTGAGCCTACGGCACTACTAATGAGAGTACTGAGACCGCGATGAGTTTTCATGGCATACTTAAAGTATAGGCTGCTAAATTTAATGATACAAGACTTGCTTGTTACACGTGTGCATGACTCGGAGTCGTCACGGTGAAACGTTGACCTTGTGCCCAGTCATCCGCAAATTTCGGGATGCAAGTCAACTTGGGACGTTTAAACTCACTTCATACTAGCACACATGTTGCCCCGCACAGCCGACTCAGAGGATCTCGGGCTGGGAGTACATGGCTACGCGAGCTCTGCAAAGCAGTGTCGGACGAACCTCAGAGCCGTATCCGATGGGTACGGCAAGGAAGTTAGTTTGGCCGCCGCTATGACTCAGCAGTGTCAGAGGTGATTTGGAATATTCAGAACCAGTGTAACATCGCTAGACCTCCACCCCGAGTACCTTACTATGTTTGAGCTAGCACCAAGTGATACATGTCAAATGTCTCACAACGAGTACTGGCCTGTACTGGCCAGGAATATTCATCGATCAGGCCACAGTGAACAACTACTTCAAATTGAATATATTACTCACCGTCGTTGACAAGATTCAAACTAGCTATGATTAGTACTAGTACTGGTACATAGCCATGTGTAATTACATTCATCTCCAATTTTGGAATATCTACCTGATATGGGTTATCTTCGCCGTTCGGGTTATCTCCATGGTTTAAACGGCTCCAACGAGCCTTTGTTTCCGGCTTGACTCTATCGAAGTCTCAATATCTCAAGGATAACAGATGGACTCCGATTCCCCATGGGAGGAGCACCCTCGAACAGAACACGCCCCAGAGGCAAACTGGACCAAGATATCGACAGAGTTCACCAACGTATGTGTCTATTCACATTATCCCCACCATCTATATTTCCTTTCCGTCATAGTCTGGCTATCGTGAGGGTATCATCGCAGGGAAAGAAGCCTCTTTGCAGGAAGGTTTTGATGCGGGTTTCGCCGATGTAGGCGTACCTACCGGTCGAGAGCTAGGTAACCTACGCGGGGCGGCGTCGACGATCGTGTCTTTCTTGCGGTCACATAGCTCAGCGGAATCACCGGAGCTTGATGAAGCTCACAACA